>OZ014519.1:458325093-458574363 GCA_963966055.1 Lathyrus aphaca
TAGTAGTACAATAGTAGTACATTCAGTATCCAAGTCGGTTAGGTTTTCATATTCTACAACGACAACAGAAATGGAGTTTGGAAGTGGACTAATATGAATGTCTGAATTACCAACCCATGACTTCAATAGTGAAACTTGGAATATGATAAGAAATGTTTTTATCATTTTAAACAATTGATTTTATAATTATTTCTAGCACTTAGTGTGTTTGGTTCAAATAAGCGGAAAGGAGATAATTTTTTTTCTTCAAATTATATATATATATATATATATATATATATATATATATATATATATATATATATATATATATATATATATATATATATATATATATATATATATATATATATATATATATATATATATATATATATATATATATATATATATATATATATATATATATATTTTAAAAGAGGAGAGAAGAAAAAATGAGAGATTTAATTAAAATATATTTGGTTAACCATAGAAAGAGATATATTTTATTAATAATTTATATTTTTTATCCATATTCAAAGGTGAAAATCTTTTATATATATATATATATATATATATATATATATATATATATATATATATATATATATATTGGTAATAAAATATGTATAAATAGTTAAATATAAATTTTTTAATATTGAGTACACTACAACAAATAAAATATTTCACGACGAAATTTTCAATTCGTTGAACATTCAAAAATCGAGGAGATATATCCTGGGAGTGCTATGTTTGATATAAAAAAAATACAACATATTCTCTCGATTTTCTTAAAAACCAAGGGAATATAGCTATAAGGGAGATCACTTTGAATCTCAATTGATGCATTTCGTTTTTTTTTCAATGTTAAATCTCTTTCTTTTTCGGTTAGCACATTTCCAATTTCCCTTTGTTTCTTTATTATTTTTTTCCTTCATTTTTATTAGTATTTACCTCGGTTATATGGTCTAACTGAGAGGTAATATATTTTTCATTAGTATTTTCAAATCAATTTTTTCAAAAGTCCTTTTTAATTTTTAATTTTATATATTCAAATCCCTTGTTTTTTGTGAAAACCCGATGTGATAGATATTTTAAATGTATTCCTACAATATGGTGTTATGATGTTTTTTTAATTAAAACATATATGTCGTTTTTTTTTGGAAAATCAACGTAATTTCTATTTTACATGAAATACTTCAAAGAACTAGACTCTAACTTTTCATTACCTATCAACGCTCTAATTTCATATCGTCATTCTTTTCGCAAAAACCTAGGAGATTTTCATCGTAACTCATCAAAACTCATCCAATAGTTTGCATTCATCAATACTCGAACATCAAAAGTTATCACATTTGAGGTACGTTTATTCTTCTTTTTCACGTTTGTTCTTCTTCCAACAGTAGGTTTATATGGATGAAATGACTTTAGTTTCTCTTGATACTTATTTTTCCATTTTGATCACTGAAACAATTTATATCACTGAAATGGCTTTAGTATCACTGAAATGGTTTTAGTTTCTCTTAATCATTTGTTTTTCCATTTATCACTGAAATATTGTTAGTTAGTATATGTTTTTATGTGTTGTTTATCAATGAAATGATGTTAGTTAATATGTTTCTTTATTTAGATAGTCATTGCCAATTCGATAAGCATGTCCCATACAACATATGTTGCAACCTCTGTTAATACAAAACGTAAAAGAAAAATTAGAGGTGCCACGATGTACACCAAGGTGAAAAAAGTCCACGAAAAGGGTATTCGCAGCCCGGTTACAATTAATGTTGCAACTGATAGGGCTTATGGTGAAAATGTTAAGGACTTTATGGGTTACATTGTGTTACAAGGTATAAGTAAAATGAATATTTTGATAGATGTTTGGTACGAAGTTGACGATGATTTGAAAAACAACATATGGTCTAATATTACGGTATTTATTTTGAATTTTATGATTTATTTTACAAGTATATATGATCATTTTTTTTGTTTAATACTAATAACAACTTTATTGTGTAAACATATGAGGTGTTTGATGTTAATCTGAATTATATTATGGTGAGAAAGAAATTGCTTAATGTTTATCGTGAAAATTGGTAAGCAACTGTTGTCTTCAGAATCTTAGAAACTTTGGATAGTCGCGGGATCAACTAGGTTGATCCTAGACATGTGCTAATTGATTCTTATATGGTATCTAGAAAAGTAATGAACACTTCGACAGAGTTCGTGATAAAAAGCTTTGTTTTCAAAATGTAAATGAAAGATAAATGTAAAAGACTTTCGATCGAAATACTGGTAAAGAACATAAAATAAATTGGACAAGTGAAGATAAACTCTAAATGAAGAAACTCGATAAATTGCATTAACATAAAGATGGTGTTTTTACAATGTACATTCTCTCACACTCTATTATCTAACACTTGATACTTTGAGTAATATAGAGTTTTTGTACACAATTGAACACACATAATGCCCTCAAGGGGATCTCCTATTTATAATAAACGAAAATAACTGCCTCTAATGACCTATAAACTAAATCAAGACAAGTATTACTCTGTATGTATTTTCCCTTCAAATGCGCTCCACAAAATCCTTCTTTGAGTTGGATAAGAACCAAGAATTCCCTCCATTGTTTGAATTCAAATCTTTTGTCAAAGACACCTTCAGTAGTGTCTCGGTCGAACTTGGAAATAGGCGTCGATTTTAGGAGCTAACAATTTGTGCCCCAAAAATGCCATTTTCGACATCAATGAACAAAAAGATATTTTTTTATAATAGCGTTCGACACCTCAAACAACTCTCAGATGACTTCGATTTCATTCGAACCTTAATGTTTCAAAAAAATCGTTCATTTCCTTTGGATTACCCATGACGTCATGGTCATAATGAAAGTTTTATGAAACGTCTCCTCATTACACACGAGAACCTTTTAGCTATCATTACACCTCCTAGAGTCTATGAGATCATGGGGCTAGGCATTAACTGCCACCATCCCATGTAGTGCTCTTGGTGGAACACGTGACCCACTACTTATCAGTCTTTAATGCTGATTTGAAACACTTAAGCTTCAATACGCATTATAAATAGCTTGTCTACTCAGCCATTTTACTCTTTACGCTTTCTAACCATTTCACAAACACTTTTACTCTCTCTAACTTCCAAATCTCTCTGAAAAAAACCCAGAATTCTTCAATCTTCAATAATCGCATCCATAACCAAAAACACCAAAGATACCACCAAAGCCCAAAAGATCACTTCCAAATAGTCAATGGAGGCAAAGAAGAACTTTCAACTTCCTCCTTGCAACAAGATTTCAAGGCCCCCCACGACGGGAAACTAATAATCCATCCCAGAACCTCTTGAAGAAAAAGAGGAAGATATATGATTCAAAGGTACTAGTTCCAATCCATGTCTCTGGTAAGCAACATGTTATTTGTGGACCCTTTCTTGCTTTAGACATAGATCAGGAAAAACTTAGGGAGTTTTTACCCGTATACCATAAAATAAAACCTATAGATCAGGCTAACAAATCTAGGGTTGAGACCACTTCTGTTGATGGTGTAGAAATTAATGTTATAGATTTGAGATACATGAATGACGAATTTATGGTTTTTAGAGTCACCCCATCCTTCAATGATTCTAGTAGTTACCTGTACTGGCTAGCTAAACTAGAGAAGGTTAAATCTCAAACCTGGAAAGATATGAGGATATTCGACCTTACCATATTGTCAAAAACAGGCTTAGAGTATTGTTTGACCATCCCGGTCTCCTCCATATACTTCTGGGATAACACCCACTACACTTTCCATATGCCTTGTGGCATGATGACCCCACCTTGTTTGATATAGCCACTATTACAGGGATAAAACCTATAGAAGTAATCGCGACCCTGACTATGACTCTAGCGACCCCATAGCCTTTTTTACTTCTAGGGTTGCGTATTCGACCCACACTACGCATTACCACGATAAGAACAATAATGAAGTGTTGGATGTGGAACACATAGCCTTCCTGGATCTCTGGCTATCTCAATATGTTTTCTGCTCTAAATCCCTTAATGTGGCCAAGACATATGTTATTCTGGCCCACTAACTCTATAATGGTTGAAACGTATGCCTGAGTGAGTTGATTCTGGGAAAGCTATATGAATCTTTGCGTGTAGGAGTCGCTCAACTCAAGGATCTAGGCAAAAAGGGAAACCTCTTCTTTGTTAGTCCTTTATGGCTGCTACAACTATGGATTAATGTTTCATTCGAAGCTATTTTAGCCGACAAAAAATCCATTAATGAGGAGGTTAAAAATTGAAGGGTTGAGGGAATTCGATCGGTGAAGCTCACTCCAAGTGAAGAGGGACAGTCTCTCATACCAGCCTTCTTGAGCTATGTGATGATACTTTCTAAGAGGCATGAGTTCACGTCGAACATGGCTCCCTTTGCTGCAAGAAAATATGGACCAAAGTGGTCTACTAGAGCGTTTCCAGCTCCCAACAAAGATCAAGAAGCTGAGTCTCTGGATTGAATCAAAGATTGATAACTCTTCGATTGAACTTGTCGAGGAGTCAGGTTACTCTGATAACTTACCAGCCAACCTGGTCACTCGACAATTTGGATTGGTTCATGCTCTTCCTAAGTGTCTGTATGAAAATAAAGGTGCCCTCCTTCTTCCTACTGCCACTTTTACTGAAGCTTTGACCCTGATACAAATTGAAAAATATACTAGAAAGACAATCATTCACTACTACAGAATACCCCTTTCACAACGGATGGAAAATGGGTACCATCACGCCGGTCATAACGTTTTTAAGTAGAGTGTTTTTATAAGTTCATTGTTTCTACAACATTCTGAAAACCGTTATTGAAATCTAGGACGCGCGCCACATATTACAACGGTTATGCTTATAAATTGTTGTGATATATACACGTAAGTATTGTGTTCGAAACCCATCATTAACAAATTATGTAAAAAATAAATTAATTTTGATCTTGGTTACAATAGATAATCGTTGTTGAAAATCCCAGAGTTTATTATGTTATATATAGAATGCTTGTTTTCCATACACCTCACTAATGAAATACAAGGATTCAAATTGATGAAGAAGTCTATAATTTAAAAATTAAACTATTCCTGAAAACCAACTTAAACAAACCATTGTTGCTTTCAGATAGCATTCGTCTCATCGTGCATCTCGCATTGTTTTACATATACCATGGTATATTGACCTGGCTCATTAGATGTATTGATATCTTTGATTATAATTAAATTTCCATAACAATAATTTATTGGATAACCTACCTCATTATCATCACTTATCATCGTAGTTTTTACAATCATAATTTTTACGATTATAAGTGTTGATGGAGAGGCAGATTATCAAATAAATTGTATTTAATGAAATTTAACTATAATCGAATACAATGATGCATCTAAGGAGCCAGATCAGTATACCATAATATATGTAAACAATGTGAGATGAACGACGAGACACATGTAATTCAAAACAATAATGGTTTGTTGAAGTTGGTTTTCAAATACAACTTAATTTGCAGATTATAAGTATCTATGTCAATTTAAATGAATGTATTTTAAGTGAGCATTAGTGAAACAAACAATCTACATAGAATATAATAAACTTTAACAACATCATACACCAGAACCAGATATTATAAATTTATCAACAAAACCCTAACCGTATACAATATCACAAAATATGTTAAATTGTTTCAAGAATGCACCTTTTAATGAAAATTATCACGGAACTATGAATTTCATCTAGTTTGTGAAGCAATGAAAAAGAAACACAAGGTGAATGAAGTTTCCACAATGACTTCATATATACTTATTGTGTATTTTTTCCATTTCTACACAAACCATATGAACCTTATCAACTCATACTATACGCTTTCAAATCACCATGTATCATCCCCTTAATCTGCAAGGAAACGCAACAAACTTCAAACATGAGTATCTTCAGTTGAAACCAAACCCTAAAACCATAATCCAGTTAAGAGTAAAGAGAGATCAAAAGAGAGAGCAGGAGAATTTACCATCTTCGTCGTCGTAGTGTGGGATGTACCATATGAAGATTATTAAGTTCATCTAATGTGTGTAGTCATGATGAAGAAATACAAGGTGGATGAAGTTTCCATAATGACTTCATACTTCTTGTATTCTTCTTCATTGCTACACAAACCATATGAACCTTATCAACTCATAATATATGCTTGCTACCACCAACATCATCACCATGTATCATCCCTTTAACCTGGAAGGAAACACAACAAACTTCAACAATGAGCATCCTAAGTTTAAACCAAACCCTAAAACCATGATCCAATGAAGAGTAAAGAGAGATTGGAAGAGATATATTATAAATTTCCAGGACGCACCTTCTAATGAAAATAATCGCGGAACAAGAATCAATTATGATGTTGATCTAGTTTGGGAAGCAATGAAAAATTAATATAAGGAGGAATAATCTTACACAAAAGCTTCATACTTCTTATAGTTCTTTTCATTGTTTCTAACACTAGATGAAGTTTACTGCCACCCTTGTTTCTTCATTTATTGATATTTTGTTTGTGAAACTATGAAGAAGAATAATAAAGGTGGATGAAGTTTCCATCAAAGTTTCATGCTTCTTGTACTTTATTTTCACAGTTACACAAACATTATGTATGATAGCTAAAGTATGGTCTTTGTTAAGGTAGTGAAGACGAATATGAAAAAATGAGAACAATCAACAAAAACAACAAGCAACAAACGAGATAATGGGAAATATCTAACAATAGATAGAAGAAGAAGAATATCTTAATGTATGAAGCACAAGATTCATGGCTAATGGTGAAGAAGAAGAGAAAAAAATGGGTTCTAGGGTTTCTCTATGAAGGAAACGACGCTACTGTCAATAAGTGAAAGTTAATTTGCTTATATATGGGTAAACAATTTCATAATGGTTAATAATAAGAACCGTAATGATAAGTATTTATTTATTATAAATATACCATAACGGTTAATCAAAAGAACCATAGTGATATCCCTTTTATTTGTGAAATTTAAAATAAATAAAAAAGAAAAGGTGTTCCTTAACATTAAAGGAATAAAATATTTTATGGCGCTGAGGTTCAAACCGGTGAAAGTTTGATTGTATCACAACAGTTGGTTTTGTAACTGCCGTTATATACAAATAAATTTTAATCAAAAAACAAAATAAATAAGGTAACGTCTTAGTAAATATATGTCACCACGGTGTAGGGAAAAATAATGGTGACCATAGCATTGTTGAAAGCACGTTTTGTAGTAGTTCTTACTCCTACTAGCTTCGAGCCTTGTTACTTTTGTACCCCAGAGTTCAATGCATGGTGGTTGACACACTATAATAAAGATTTTTTCGATGCTCCTTCCTTTACTCAGCTTCTTAACCAAGCTTTCATCTCTGTGCAGGAGAAGACCAATAAAAGTACCTCGACACACATCAAGGAAATCCAAGCATTTCAAAAGTAATTTGAAACTGTTTATCGATCCAAAGATCTTAGTCCAACCGTCTACAAGGCAACTTTTACTTTGAAGGATTTTTTTTAAAGAAAATGGTGCGTTTACAAATCCCTTTGTTCGTTCCTCCTAGGCAATAATAAGAAATGGCTTATCGCATTTATCCTCCTAAGTTTCCTCGATAGAAATCTACTGATTTTTGAGTGGCTCTTGCCCCTCCATTTCTAGACTAGTTTTTCTGTGGGGATTCGATCAAAATAATTCGTCAACAATCACAAAAGAAATCCAGCGGGTGGTTGAGATTAAGCACACTTTAGACAGTTTTAAAAGGAATATTCACATTGGTATCGAAGATGTTCGCATTGAATCTGAGATACTCGAAGGTGTGGTATGGGAGGTTTTCAATCTAGATTCTTCATTCAATTTCTCTTTCTTATATATACTAACTTGTTTGACCTATTTTAGCTACCAAGGCTGGACCTAAAAAGCTTGTGGCCAGGAATTTGGTCGAAGTGAAAACCGAAGGAAGCAAAACTACAAAGGTAATCTTATTTTCTCATCACTTCATTTCAATTTTGTAGTGTTATATTGCTAACAAAATTATTTCAGAGTTCTCGAAAACCACCTCATACTCCTAAAAAACAAAAAGCCAAGTAGGTTGAGTCCCATATACACATTTAGTTAAATGATAAAGACGTGTCTCCGCCTGAAGACCAAGTCTTAAAGAAAAGGTAGAAACAAATGAAAACAATTAACGCTGCTATCTAACCTCAGGCGAAGGTAGCCAAGATCTTGAATGCGTTTGTCACTCGCAACATCTTGGAACCCTCTCTCGAAGCGATGGCACAAAAAGCTGCAACCCATCCTGAGAGTGATAACTCAAGTCTTGGTGTTAACGGTTCCAAGGTAAACTTTAATAATTTCGCCAATTTCTTATTTTTCTTATCTTTCCTTGTTTCGACCAATTTGTCTTTTGTCAAAATTTCCAGGATGACACAAGCTCTGTGCAACCTCTGTATAAATCTCCTTCTCCAACCACTATTCTCAATAGTGGAATCGTCTAACCTCCTTCTGAAGAGAAAGAGGCTTCACCAACAAAACAAATCACCCAACATTCTCATACTAGTGCAAGGACTTCCTACCCAAGACATCGACTACCAAATTTTCCTTACCAGGATAATAATTCAAATCAAAGTCATAGTCGTTTATAAGTTCAAGCCACCTTATCTGCCTCATATTCAACTCTTTCTAATCTAACAAATACTTCAGACTTATATGATCACTGAACACCTCAAATTTAGAGCCAAAAAGATAGTGTCTCCAATTTTTTAACATGAACACTACGGCTGCCAATTCTAAGTCATGTGTGGGATAATTCCTTTCATGAACCCTCATTTATCTGGAAAAATAAGAGACAACCTGACCATTCTACATGAGTACCCCACCAAGACCCATCTTTGACACATCACAATACACCACAAAAGATTCACTCGCATTTGGAAAAATCAACATCGGAGCAGTCGTCAACTTCTTCTTCAATTCCATAAAACTCCCCTCACACGTAACGTCCCATACATAGGCTTGCCCCTTTTGAGTCAGTTGAGTAAAAGGTAGTGCCAACTTAGAAAAGCCTTCAATAAACTTGCGATAGTAGCTAGCCAATCCAAGAAAACTACAGATTTTTGTAGCAGATTTCGGAGTATACCATTACAACACTGCATCAATCTTCGAAGGATATACATAAATCCCACCACTCGAAATTATTTGGCCAAGAAAACTAACTTCTTTCAACCAAAACACACAATTTCAACAACTTAACATACAACTTCCTCTCTATCTCTCTCAACACTTTTAGCACAATTATCAAATGATTTGCATTCTCTTCTTCTGATTTAGAATATATCAGAATATCATCAATAAAAACCACCACAAACTTATCCAGATACTCATGAAATATTTGGTTCATATATTCCATGAACACACCAGGTGCATTAGATACTCCAAATGCCATCACAATGTACTCATAATGACCATACCTCGTTCTAAAAGCCGTCTTCTGAATGTCATCTGCTTTAATGTTAAATATGTTTTTGGTCCCTATAAATATCTCAATTTTGATTTTTAGTCCCTATAAAAAACACAAGTTTTAGTCCCTATAAAATTACTTTTGCACGCAGTTTTAGTCCCTCTACAAGGACTAAATCTGCGTGCAAAAGTAATTTTATATGGACAAAAACTCGAAGTTTTTTTATAGGGATTAAAAACCAAAATTGAGATATTTATAAGGACTAAAAACATATTGCCAGACCTCAAATCAATCTTGTAGAACACACAAGCACCTACTAGTTGATCCATCAAATTGTTGATTCTCAGTAGTGGTTATTTATTCTTCATAGTCACTTTATTCAACTATCGGTAGTCGACACACAACCTCATGCTTATATCTTTCTTCTTGACCAACAACACATGATCACCCCACGAAGAAACACTAGGTTGAACAAACTTCTTTTCTAATAATTCTTCTAATTGCTTTTTCAACTCTCTCAATTTCGAAGCATACATCTGATAAGGAGACATAGACACTGGACTTGTATCTAGTACTAAGTCCATTGCAAACTCAACTTCACGTTCTGGAGGTAAATTACTTATGTCATCCGGAAACACATCAGAAAATTCACAAACAACATGAAACTCAACACTGGTAGCTTCATGATCAACTTGCAACAATGCAAATATTGCAAACATCAAGGCGTCATCTCCTACAAGTTCATCCACTTGCTTAGCAGATAAGAACATCAACTCTCTGTTATAACCAAACTCAGGGAACCTCACGGTCTTAGCATAACGGTTGATATGAACATAGTTGAATTCCAACCAA
Source organism: Lathyrus aphaca (assembly GCA_963966055.1). Lineage (NCBI taxonomy): Eukaryota > Viridiplantae > Streptophyta > Magnoliopsida > Fabales > Fabaceae > Lathyrus > Lathyrus aphaca. The sequence continues at coordinate 458,335,436 of OZ014519.1, forward strand.
TTCATACCAAGAATAACATCAATTTGGTAAGGGAAAACACATTAAATACATTGCAAAACTCTTGCCAAAGATAGTCAAAGGACATTTTAAACAAACATAAGTAGTAGTTACAAAACCACTAGCAGGAGTAGTTCCAGTATGAATAATAGTAACCAACTGTCGCTCCCCCAAAAAGACACCAGGTCTCATAGGGTACAAATGCGAACGGTCGGCGAAAGGAGAAGATGAAAGTGAAATGAATACAGTCGCCAGCTAGGCATTTTTATCCCGAAGGAAAGGTAATGCTGCATAAACCTAGAAAGATATGGATAAGACGGTTGCGAACCAGAGAAACTGAGAAAGGGGGTTGGTTATAACCTAGGAAGGTATTAGCACCCAGATTGTCCGTCGTACTCGAAGGGATCCACGCTTAAAAGTTTGTGTTTTAAGGGGTAAGTGTATGTGCTATCTGTGTGCAAAAGCTAATAAGAGAATGTATAAGTGTCAGTGTATAAAGTGGATGCTCAGGGACTGAGGCTTTCAAAAGAATGCTGGAAAAGAGGGGATGACAAAGAGACTTTTGTTCGATAACAGTTAAGTTATGCCTACGTATCCTCTCGTGCAATGAGGAAGTCAGAACACCGTAGTTCGACTCAAAGAGACTGAAAATAAATTGACTGTGAACTGCTTGCTTGTCTATGCTCAAGTGTATGACTCGTCTGGCTCGAGTGCCAATTGTCTTGCATTATACGGAAGAAGCAAGTTCTCGTTTATGAATGAAGATGATGAGAAAAGAATCCCGAAGGAGACGATTATTGTTTGTTTTTATGTTTTCAATCTTTTATTGCTTTTTGGAGTTTGTCATAAGTTAATGAGCTTAAGCCTAAACCAAGGGTTAGTAAACTCATCATATCCTCCCTTGATTAGGGATAATGAGAATACCTTAAGTATGAGATAAACATCCCAACTTAATTACCATGATGGTGTAAGATTAAGATCATTAACCTACTTGTGATTATTTAGATCTTTTTGAGTTTTTGTTTAGTGTTAAGTAATGAGTTTAATCCATAATCAAGGATTAGTGAACTCATTACACCATCCTAATAGAAGGATAATAGATAAGCACACTTAAGCTGAGGAAGATACCTCAACTTAATCCATGATTAGGGATTAACCTCATGACAAAACAAACCTTTATTAAAGTGGATTTTAATTAAGGATGAGATTAAGAAGTGAGTTTTATGGTTTGTAAGACAACTTGAGGGGGACTTGTCCATTAACACTAGGGTTAGTCCTTCTTAACCAATAAAGGAAGAATTAGAACCCTAATGCAAGGCCCAAGTTACAATCTAATGTCTTAGTGATTATTAAGATGGATTGATTAAGAGGTTTAAACAAATTAAGGGTTTAACACTTAGGATTAAAGTTATACACTCCATCCTAAGAGAAGGATGCATACATAACCCTAATCACAAAGTCTTAAAACCTTAAAGGTTTAGTATCTAATGATGAGATGAGAAGAGAGACCCAAAGAAGACTCAAAGGTAAAACTAAAGGGGGAGAAGCCACCAATGGAAGAAGCAGATGAAAGGAGGAGAAGCAGAAGAAACAAGTTACTTACTTCACTTAAAGAAGATAAGTAACTTGGAGAAAGAAAGTGAATGAAGGACATGAATGAGCAAGCTCACTCTAAGGAAATTCAAAATGCAGCAATGATGCATAAGAAAAAGATGAAGAGAAATGAGAAGTGAAGGCAAATTCACTTCTCAAGTTACTTACCACCTGAAAATATTAGCATAAGGAAAGAAATGAAATGAAAATAAAACATGTGCAAAGGTAAAAACCAAAACCAGAAGCAAACACATGATTCAAATGGTGCTATTAGATGATGCAAAGGCATATCAAGTGTTATGAATGTTCATACAAGAGATTGGATGCAAATGAAGCATGCTTTGAAGTATGAAAACACATGTATGTTTATGAAATGAAATGGATGCAAAGCATAGCAAATGTATGAAGAAATGACCAAGCAATGTTCAAGCAATGTCTTAAGGTGTCTAAGATGACATACAAGTGCTTAGAATGTCATGACAAGTTCATATGTTCATACAATGCAATGTAAGATGCAATTATGGATGCAAAATTAGGGTTACATGAAAGGATGAGATGCAAATGACCAAAACAGAAGCAAATCACATGATAAAAAATTGCAAATGAACTCAAAGGAACCCTAACCCCATATGATATCACACCCCAAAGGAGAAGGTCTAACTCTTAACCTAAAGAAAGTTGTGATTTTTCTAAGTTAACTAGGGTTTTAGGGTACCTTATGAAGGAAAATTCAAATTAAATGGAAAATGTATGATAAATTCATGGAAAATATACCCTAGAAACTACATGCTATATAGAAAACAATGCAATAAGAATAATTGTCAAACCCTTCATGGTTAGGCGGAAAAGAATTTTCAAAGTTAGGGTTCTAAAAAGGGAATTTTATGAACCCTAAATTCAAGAAAAATGTCAAAGTTGGATCAAAACCAAAAAGAAATTTGTATGAATGATTTGACAATGTTTCTAAATGTCCTAAGATGCAATGTGAATTTTTTTGTGATTTTTAGAAACCTAAATGGTATTTTAATTAATTAATTTCCATTAATTAATTAAAATAAACATTTAAATATTTTTAAAATGATTTTTTAATGCAAAAAATAAAAATAAAAATTTTTTTGGGTGAAGAAAAATATTTGGAATAAAAATACAGAAGAAAATATTTTTTTGGATGATTTTTGCTATTTTTAATAAAATGACAAAGAAAATGGAATAAAATGGAAATAAAAATGAATTAAAAGGGCTGGTCAACGCATCCAAGGGCTGAGGTTTAAACCTGGGTTTGGAGGGAAAGACTGCGCGCGCTATCCAATGGTTCAAATTCAAACAGGGTAATTAAACTGATTAATTTAATTAAACTGGATTAGGGCTTAAGTGGATCAATCTGGACCCTACAAACACACGCTAAATAGGATCCTACAGCTGATATTCAAACTGACTGGATTAACCCTAATCTCAACCCTAAACACATTCAGGTGACCGGAACAGTGTTCCGGTCATCTTCTCCGGCCATCCAAATTTTCAGAAACTCACACACGCATCATATCTCCTAATTTCTTGCCCAGAATCACTCCTCTAACATCCAAGAACATGAATCCACAAACAAAAATCATTTATCATGCATATTAAAGCTGAATCGAAGAAAACAAGTTCTAGGTCAAAAATTTCAGAACAACCATACATACTCATTTCTCAATCATTTTCAAAACTAAACACATCCCAATGATCAGTGGAGTATAAGGAATCATTTAAGAACTTAAAATTTCATTTCTGGAAAAAATGTTCTTGAGGTTACCTGAGCTTGAGCTTTCTCAGTTTGGAGCTTTTGGACCTTTTCTCTTGTGCAAATCTACTCCTCTTGACCTCCTGATGATGTTGGAATGCTTTGATGGAATTTAGAATGGCTGGAATGAGAGGTTGCACTCTTGCTGCACCAGAATCGTGTTTTGTGTAGAGGGGCTTTGAGGCTTGTTTGATGGTTGGTTTATGTTCTATGGATCATTTCTGAATGAATGGTGAAGTTTGTTTTGAAGTTTGATGGTTGGACAGAAAGTTTCGAAGGTTTTTGCTTTGAGGTGATTTTTGTGAAACTTGGCTTATGGAATGATCTGAGCTTGTGTGTGTTATGGATTGGCTTGCTTTTAGTCCACATAACATTGTTTGATAGGTCAAAAAGTGGGTGGTGGCTTGTGGTGATTGGTATGGGCAAGTTGCCAAAATGTCAACATTATGTGTACTTGAGGTATGGGCTCATGTTGCAGCTGTTCTTTGGCATGTCCTGGCTCAGCAAAGATCAAGGAAAACCATGGAATTGAGATTGGGGTGCTGCAACAAGTGTATGAGAAGTTTCATCCCCTTTTGCAAATTTGAAAAGTTTTGGCCCCTTTTGAATTTCTTGAAGTTCAAGGCATGAAATGGAATGATCTTTGGGCAATTTTGATCACAATTCATTGTAGTATGTTTGTATAATGCTTAGAAAATGATTAGAGGTCACAAAATGACTTGGTATGTGAATTTGCAAAAAATCCTCTTTGGTGTGAAAGTGAAAATTATAGGATTTTGCCAACTTTGCAAAGCCATAACTTGAGTTCTATAATGAATAAGGACTTGTTCTTGTACTTTATGAAAAGGGAATGATCCAATCTTCAACTTTCATGACCAACAATTTTTCATTTGAAGCATTTTTGGTTGAGAAAGAGGAGGTTGAAAAACTTTCCCAAAATGGAAAGTTTCCATTACAAGTCATTTCCATTTTTGGCAACTTTTGGTGTAGCTCAAATTTCTTCAATTTTGTGAACTTCCAAGCACTTCAATGATCAAATAAAGATCATATAACTTCAATTTGATGAAAAATCCACTTTGGTTCCATTGTTGGGGGCCTCAGATACCTTGATTTTGCTCTGACTTACTCAAGAAGTTACCCAATGAACAGATGACTTCCATAATGAATTTCTTCATCAAACTTGGTACATATGATCCTTATAACATATTGAGACTATTAGAAACAATAATGAACAAAATATTTGGAGTTATGGCCTCTGAAACCAAAACCCTAATTTCAGGTCATCTGTGCAGTGAAACCCTAGCTCTGCTTCCATGTTTTCCAAGTTCTTGTGATTTCTTGACTTCCTTGATCTTTGAGGGATATAATATGGTGATAGAACACACATGGACCCTCTTGGAATGATTGGAGACCTTTGGGGTGGCTCAAATGGATCCTTGGATTGCTCAGATCACAAACCCTAGATGCAGATGAACTTGAACTATGCAGATGATGCAATATGAGATGATATGCTTAAACTTATGCAAAGATGAAAGATCACAAGCCAATGGTGTGAAATGAGTGAGGGAAAATTTGGGGTGTTTACACCAACTCAACATCATTAATAAAAAAGTACCTTGAATCAAGTTATCCTTCTTAGGAACTTCTGAACCACTCAAAACAAACACTCTACCATTGGTCTAGGGAGCAGTAATAGTCTTCTTTGGCTTTTGGCATTGAGTACTGATATGGTCCTGTTCTCCATAATTGAAATAAGTTGGACCATGGTTCTTGCCTTTCAAAGCATGATGACCTATTTTCCCGCACTAATAACATCTCAGAACCTTATTCTAACATTCACTAGAGCGACGAACTTGCTCGCCACTCCTAAAGCATTTGATAGGAGCGGGAGCTCCCCCACTGTATTTCTTCTTGTTAGAAACCTTATGTTTCCCTTTATCAGTTGGAGCATCATAAGGATTCCCATGATTCTAATGTTTGCTTCCTCTCTTCTCACTCAAACTCTTGTAATGAGCTGAATGAGCTTTGCTATCTTCCTCATAAATCCTACAGTTGTTCACCAACTCTTCAAATCTACGGAGTTGGTAACCAATTGCTCGTTTGATCTCCGGACATAAACCATTATCAAACTTGACACACTTCAAGAATTCAACAGTTGCTTCACTATAATATGGATAATACTCTGTCAATTCCACGAACTTAGAAGCATACTTTGTCATAGTCAAATTCCATTGTTTTAATTCAAGGAACTCAACCTTTTTCTTCTCGCGCACATCTTCGGGAAAATACCTCCACAAAAACTCCATGCTGAACATAACCCAAGTAATAACACCACCCCAGAGTCGGTCTCCGACGAGTGCTAACCCATCAGTCATCATCCTCTCTTGCTAGCATATGCATACAAAAATGCACCTTCTGTTCATCCGAGCAATCCATGACTCGAAAGATCCTCTTAATCTCCTTGAGCTAAGTTTACACTCCATCGGGATCATACCGACCCTTGAAAGTAGGCGGATGGTTCCCACAGAACGTCTCCAAGACACGAGTCTCATCATTCACTCCAACATTGGGTAGTTATTGCACCACCTAAGCAAAACATTACAAACAAAAACACAAAAGGTTCTTAAATAAGCAGACCCAACCCCGGTGTTACGTATCAGAGCAATACTCCCTTTGTTTCTACAGAAATAATTAAGCACACTCTGAAGCAACGCCTAAGTTTCATTCCCTAATCTTGATCACCTACAAGTTACCCATGTTTAGGGGTAACATTTCTAAGAAGAAAGGGTGAGTAATTATAATTATTATAAAAGACATAAGAAATAGATATAGTAGTGATAACATTTAAATAACCCCAACTGTGCAACCACATCCTTCATATAAAGAACAACATCAGCCAAATACTTCATTTAAAGCAAGCATCGTGCAAATTCCACATATAATTAAATGTAACTTCATTAGACTCATGCATGTGGTACCAGAACATCATTGATGACTTAGTCATCGTTATCTCCAAAGATCCCCACCAATAGGATCGGTTCTCGCTTGGAACCAGAGCACATCGTAATTTGCACTTAATCCTCACATTGGGTTTAAGGCCATCCATGGTCTTGAATGTCCTACAAACATTCATTGGATTACAATCCTACAAAACATCAATGGGTTATTTGTCCTTACAAATGCTATGAATGGATGATACATAACAACACATAAAATACGACCACAACTAGTCAAAACTCATCATCATTCATCATAATCATCATGTTATATTCACATAACATCATACACATAATTCACACATGAATCACATTCAACACAACATCAATTTATTATACAGACATCGAACAATTTACTTTAGGATATATTTATAACCTTCCATACAATAAGCACACCTAGAACTGATTTTGGCATATAAACTCCTCACTAAATCCTGACACAGGAACTGGATAATACTTTTCATTTTTCTATAATATAGATCATCATTGTAGCTTTCCAATACCTCAGACTATATGCAAAACATAATTACGATTTTAAAATTATGCTTATAGGAAAAATTGAGGCACAGACTGGGTGTGGCACTCGCCACACTTAAGGTGGCACCCGCCACCCTTAAGTGGAACCCGCCGCACTTTCCATAATTATGTGGCACCCACCACACCTTCTACAATTATATGACGCTGGCCATACTCTTGATTGGAACTTGTCACCATTTAATGGGGCAAGTGGAACTCACCATAGTGCTAGGTGGCACTCGTCACCTTCAATTAAAGTGGAAGTCGTCACGTTCCTTAAAGTTAACAGGGTGGCACTCACCACCCTCCCTATAAGGGGATTTACGTTCCCAAATTCGCCAATTTATACTCCTTACTAAACCATTCCAGCACTTAATCTTTAATCTGTCATATATTAGTCACCAATTATTCCACTCTATGGGCACGATTAATGTCTCCAGTTTTCTACCTATTTTCATCAAACTCATCAAACCCTTCTGATAATAATCATTGATTAAAAACTCAAACAACCTACCAATATCTATTGCCTAAATCAATTATAATAACAACAATCACACACCTCCTTACCTGAGATTATTGTTTTCTATAGAGTTCTTCCTCTGTTTTTCTTCGGAGCCCTAATTCCCTTTCTTTCTTTCTCTCTACCTCTTCTCTAATACGAATATACATAGTAACTATGAAACTCCATACTTATTTGAGTAACCCATGTAACTCTAATATGGTATTCCAATAATGCCTTCACTTATCTCTCACGTTTTACTACAATACCCTTATGATCTCTAAATCATATTTATCCTATTTTCTTTAACTAACATAATTCTAAACAATTTTCAAATTACTCTAAAATACTCGATAATTCCTCAAAACCATCATTCGTCACATATTTGACATTAACGCATCACCAACTCAAATGTTTCACATGTATTCATATAATCCATATATTTTAGTCAAATTAATTTAATAAATAATTCATCTAGAATTCCGGATGTTACATCAAGCGAGGCTTCCAACCCTGAGTCAAAGTTGTCAGTCAGTTTTTCATCATATGTAGTCGCTTGATCCTGCTTTTTCTTTGATTCTTCCTCTCGGGTGACAAACAACTTTCTCCCCACTGGTTTTGATTCTTTTCTTTCGACAATATTAATTTCTTCATCCCTCCTAGTAGACAGGTTGGCACTGGACTCCACATGCTTCTTTTCCACAGCTTCCCTTTACACCTTTCTTCTTCGTTGCTCTCTCCTCCATTAGGATTGAGACATTGGATTCTTCACTTTGTAGTTTTCTGAAATATAGGAATATGTTTTGGATGCCTGAACTTCTTTATGGTAAACCATGGAGGAACCTTTGTTCACGTCAAAATATTTCCATTTACGTTGGCCTTTCTCCTTGTGTTCAACAGGCTTCATCCATTTTCTTGTTGTAGCATTTGCTGAAGGCTTGAAAGTCATAGGTTTAACCCCTAGAAACCTTTGATTTGTTTCATTCTTCCTTGAAGAGGCCTTCCATGGGTTGAAGGCTCGTTGGTCATGGGGCCTCCTTTGAGAATTCCTAGCTTTTGATCTCCTAACACCTTCCAGATTTTGAGCCTCCTTCTTGTTGAACACAACACTGCATCTAGGGTATAACATAACATTCAGCCCTTTATTCTGGCATCTATGCAAGAAATCCACTAGAGATTCTTTCTGCCTTGGGAAATCCACCTTGTTGTATTCTTCTTGTGAATGTTCTTCAATGACTTCCATGGAAGTTTCTTGAGAAATCTACCCCATGTTAACTGGCATGTTGACATCTTCGGTGATGTCCAACTTGTTAAAATTTATTTGAAGGCTCTAATCAGCCTCATCCATCTGTACGAAACCAGCAGCGGTTTCCTTCGTAACCATCATCAAACTAGAATCATCAGTGATTCGTTTGACAGAGCCATCAATGACTCCCATGTTGAAACCCTCAGAAGTTTCTTTGGTGAAGCCCTCAGTAGCCTCACGCATGAAGTTCTCCATGAACTTGTTGTCAAGATCCTTAATAATCCTGACCATGAAGAAATATTTGGTGAAGTCTTCAGTAACCTCGACCATGTTAATGTTGTTTGTGAAGCCTTCAACAACTCAACCATATTGACCTTTGTCGGCTCAGTAAAATGAGCGTACGTAACTTTCAATGGATTAGAATCAACTTTCATTTGGTTTTCCGTCTTCTCCCTAAACTTTAGCCTTCCTTCTTGGATTGTGTTCTACAAAAGATCCCTGAAAAGAAAACATTGAGAAGTATTATGACCCAAGAAATTATGATATTTGCAAAAACCTTTCTTCTTTCTTTGCTCTAGAGGAGGAATTTTAGCGTTAGGTGGCACTATCATTTGACCCTCCTTTACTAATAGATCAAATATTTCATGACATTTAGTGATGTCAAAGGTATAAGTCCTCTTTGGGAATCTATCATTTTACTCTTGTTCAACTGGATTTTTTCCATTCGAAGGGGCAAATAGTTTGCAAGAGTATGATGGACAATGTTTTAATTATGCAAGTTCTATTCACTCTCATCAAAACCTAAAGGATCACTAAATGGTCGTTCGTCGTCTTCATTGAATTCAACATAGGCCAATCTTTTATTCTGGTTTTCCCTAGCCTTTTCATATTTTAGGAGTTCTAGTTGTCAAACCTTATCTGCTAACTGATCCATGTTCCTCAAATATTAGATATCTAATTTTTTCCTATTCGAATGACTAAGGCCACCAACAGCCATTTCAAAAGTTCGTGTTTAGGGATTTGTGTAAAACACCTACCCTTAAGTAAACAAAACTTATTCAGGTAATCATCAATAGATAAGTCCTCTTTGGGAATCTATCATTTTACTCTTGTTCAACTGGATTTTTTCCATTCGAAGGGGCAAATAGTTTGCAAGAGTATGATGGACAATGTTTTAATTATGCAAGTTCTATTCACTCTCATCAAAACCTAAAGGATCACTAAATGGTCGTTCGTCGTCTTCATTGAATTCAACATAGGCCAATCTTTTATTCTGGTTTTCCCTAGCCTTTTCATATTTTAGGAGTTCTAGTTGTCAAACCTTATTTGCTAACTGATCCATGTTCCTCAAATATTAGATATCTAATTTTTTCCTATTCGAATAACTAAGGCCACCAACGGCCATTTCAAAAGTTCGTGTTTAGGGATCTGTGTAAAACACCTACCCTTAAGTAAACAAAACTTATTCAGGTAATCATCAATAGACTTAGTGAAATTTCATTTGATACTAGCCAATTCCTTCAAGCTAATCTTTGTCTGCCTATGTAGAATTTTTCATGGAATATTCTTTTCAATTGAGTCCAAGCATGGATCGTATTTATGAGGTAGGATTGTGAACCAAGTAAAAGCATTTTTGGTAAGTGAACTTGGGAAGTACTTATTCCTAAGGTTCTCATTGTTCGAAATCTCCCCAGCTTCTATTAAATACCTAGAAACATGTTTGACAATAGACTCATTAGTAGCTCCTGAGAACTTGGAAAACTTAGGGACCTTCCATCTAGGCGGAAAGTCTGGTTGAAGAATATATTTGACAACAGAAAATCATAATTTGGTCTTCGAAGACCAAAGTTCACTCCATTTCGTAACATTATCCTTTCAACCATGGCTGCAAAATTGTTATCTGCTACCATGTCATCACGTCGAACTTTCTGTAAGACGTTGTTGTACCCCAAAATTTTCCCTCACATATTCAAGACAATATGTCTAAAAGAGGTCTCCTAATGGTCACAAGATTCAAAATTGCTCAAAAGGGATTCAAGGTTTCATCAGACAAAGCCTCCTCCTAAGCAATGAATTTTAAACTAGGGTTTTGATTTTCCCAAGGTAAATTTGACTTCTAAAGCCTCAAGTGGACTTCATGACACCCCACATGCTTAAAATAATCCTCATGTCAAGTTTCAAGACTTTCCCCACAAGTTTGGTCAGTCAGATGCTCAGATAATTAAAAATCAGTTAACTTGTTCAAAAAGTCAATTGTGGTCAACATAAAGTCAAACTTCAATATTTTTGGTCAAAATCAAGATTATGAGGTGAAACTCATAATTTTAACAAGGTTTGATCATGATTCATCAAGGAAACCTCAGAATCATCAAGAATCAAGAGTTACTAAATTATGGTTTTGTGTAGGAAAAGTCAACTATACTTTGACCAACCATATCTTTCACATGCTTCATCAAAATTTCCCATCGAAAGCTTATTTTGAAGGAAATCCAATTCCCTACAACTTTGTGTCTCACAAGCCAAGGCCAAAAATGCTTCATTTGAGAGATATGAGCCAAGACATTACAGGTCTTTTAAATAGTCAACAAAAAGTCAACTTTTTCAAAAGCTCATAACATAAAAATGGAAGATCAAATGGACATGGGACCAAAAGGAGTAGTTATAGGACACTCTAAGCTTTTAAAAAAGTCCTAGAACACATACATGGGACAAAAAATGAGAGAGTTATGCATTGTTGAAGTTGGGAAATTTTGAGGAGGTGTATGAAGCAAAAATGGCCAAAACTCAAGTTTCTTCCAAATAGGCCCACATTTTTCCAACCCAAACTCAATTATAAGATCATGCACGACCCATAGATCATAATATCTAATTTTTATTTATTTATTTTATATTATATTGGATTTATTTTATTTAAATTCAATTTTAATTAAGATAAATATTGAAAAATCAAATATTTGATCTTAGGTCTATTTTGGGATCAAATATTTGATGATTATGATGATTGAAAGTGTCCAAATTCGTGCAAAACCAAAAGGGTATGATTTCATCTAATTTTTGGACCAAAATAGAAATCACCTTTCTTCACCTTCAAGCAATCTCAAATCCATCCACAAAGGCCCAAAGTTTTGACCTATTTCATCCCTCTATAAATACTTATCATCTCCACAAGTCAAGAGGATGAATTTTTTTTATCAAAGAGAGCATACAAAACTTTAAAAAACTTAAGAATAAGTTGGATTCGGTTTTAGGGTTGCAGCCATTCTCAAGGAGGTTTGAAGGTCTAAGAACATTCTTTAGACTCTTCTGAAGGCGTACCAATCATCACATTGCTCCAAAACCTCATAAAACGCCATAACCAAATTTTCCTTTTTTGATTTTTTTTTTCAATTTTTTGATTTCATATTTATACGCATGATACATCTAATCTCTTTATATATTTGTGTTTTGTATGATGCGATCAAGTTATCCGAGCGATCGAATTGAAGTTTAGGGCACCATGGAGAACTAAATTGTTGGTTAATCAGTTGTAATCCATTTCCGCCGATACTTTGAAGGTTGCAGTAGTGATAAGAATTTCAGTCTAACAGGTAAGTCAGGTAAGTGCTACTGTTTCGATTTACTCCGAATTTTTCTCATAAATTCAGAAAAAAAATCGAAGAACAATACTCTTTTAGAATAGAATTCTAAAAGCTTTCGACCCTCAATATAGTAAATTCCCCTTTCTTTCTATTTTATTTGATTTATTTTCTATTTCCATATTTTCAAAAAAAATCTGGAAAAAAATTGTGCGTTCTTTATTTGATTTTATTAGATTTTTAGCATCGTTTTAATATGTTTAGATTTTATTTTAATCGCTTTTCTTATTTTCCATTATTTTAAAATCTGCAGTGATTTTATCTGACTCTGTTTATTTTTTTTATTCTTCTAATAGCATGATAAAAAAACATATCCTCCTCTCATCTCAAAGACTCAATATTCTTTCGATCTTTTCGTTTAGAATATTTTATGATTTCTAAAGATAATGTAACTGCTAAAGCCTTGCAATAGTTTAGGTTTATTTTCCGCACTTTACGTTTTCTGTCAGGTTTTATTTATGTTCTCTCCCAAAGCCATGTAATAGTTTAGGGTTTTTATTTTCCTCTTTTAATTTCCGCAAAATAATTAAACTGCGTGGTTAGTAATAATAGGGTGTGAAAAGATATGTATGCAAAATCAAATTGGACTTAGCTCACTAATCCAAAAGATAAATATCTGAAATTAATATTCACACACGTAAGTCGATCGTTATATGATTTCCATCTACACCTCCTAGGGTTTCTCCTCTTGGTTGCCTTACGAAAATATGGTCAAGTCCCCCGAACGTGGGGGTATCTTAGTAAAGTTGCCTACTTATAAATTCATCAAGTCCATTCAGATAAAAGATCATAGTCCCTTCGAGTTGCGTACGAATAAATGATCTCGTCCCTCGATGACCATAAGAAAATGAAGATAGTCCCTTCAAATTACTAAGATATCCTACAAGGTTGCCTTCTATGACCATACGCCCGTACCTTTAAACATCCAAGGTAAAGACTACTTACTCACTAATAGTAAGGACAGTCTTACCCTAAAGGAAATAAATAACAAGAAAGACCTTACAAACTTAGGGTAAGTAGTTCTTAAGTACTTGCTCACTTCTTTTCTAAACACTCTTTACACCCCAGTTTTCAAAATACTTTCAAAACTAAACACTTTGTATACATCCATACGAGGATCATTGCAAATTTAAAGACTTATGAAAATACTTTCTAAACACATACTACACTCATTTTCAAACAAAAGTAAAGTGAGCTAAGTAGTTAAGAGCCCATGGATAACCATGGATACAAAGGGTGCTAACACCTTCCCTTTGTATAACTTACCCCGAACTCAAATCTTTTTAAAAAGGTCTTTCCTGTTCTTTTATTCCTTTTCCTTGTTGGATAAAATAAAATTCGGTGACGACTCTTGCTATCTGCAACATAGTTTTTGGAAACAAAAACGCCCAAGTCAGTTCTCCCACCGTGTTACAGAACTGGCGACTTTGCTGGGGAGTACTAAGTAAAAGAGGGGTTACCTTAGGATTAGATCACTATACTTGTTTGATTTTTTTGCTTTATCTTTACTTGTTGTGGGGTTACTATGTGAAAGATCCTAACCCAGATCTAGTGTACCTTAGGTAAGTAGAAATATACCAAGGAAAATGTACGACGTATACCGATATGGTTGATCTGGTGGCTACAGATAGTGTGACATCTTGGTTGGTTCTGATGTTCCTTAAGTAAGTTGAGGATAACATGAGGCTGCCATGTGTTGTCATTAACACTAACTACCCTTTAGAACCCTAATTGACCCATCTTGGCCATTAGAAAGTAGTGAGATAACCGGCTTTGGTAAACTCTAAAGTTGGTTGATACTCGATGCTACACTCATTGTGATTCAAATCTTGGGGATTTTTGGTTGGCAAGTCAGTTCCCATACTGAACAACAACCTTTGAGAAGAATTAGTGATATTGAGATCCCTTAGAACCCGGTTACTATTGATAGGATAGGTTGAACCAACTAAACTTCAGTGGGGAGGGTACTTACATATGGACTTCATGCAAGCCTTTAAACCTAAGGCTATTGTGTGACTTGTTTGTATGTGCCACTTGTTTGTGTATCACAACATTATGACATCATAAGTATAACATTCTCACTAACCATTTCAAGGACCAAAGGATTTATCTTTGTTCTTTGTTGCAGGTTATGGCTTTCACTCGTAGGAACACTATCCTGGTCAACTTTGTAAGGATACCTTCCAAGCTTAAGGAGTTGGTCTCAAAAGTTTCTGAAAGCTCCCAATTCATCAAGAAGCATGGTTATCTATTTGACTTGGTTACCTCGGGGTTTGATGAAGATATGATGAGTGTTTTGTTCCAATTCTTTGATCCTAAACATCATTGCTTCAGATTTCCTGATTATCAGCTGGTGCCCACAATAGAAGAATTCTCCAAACTACTTGGTGTGCCCATTCTTAATCAGAAACCTTTCACAGGCTTAGAGAAGGAGCCTAAACCTGAAGTCATTGATGCAACCTTGCATATGAAGAAATCAGACATTGTATTGGAAACCAGAAGTGGAGCTAAGGGTATTCTTGTTAAAGTGTTGATAGAGAAAGCTCAGGTGTTCTTGGATGCTATGAGTTATGATGCTTTTGAGGAGATCTTAGCCTTATTGATTTATGGCTTGGTATTGTTCCCTAATCCAGACCAATTCATAAATGTGCACGGAATCAACATATTTCTGACTCACAATCATGTGCCTACCTTGCTTGGAGATATCTTACACTCTCTTCACACTCGTACTACGAAGGCGCGAGGAAATCTGATTTGTTGCATACCTATACTATCAAGATGGTTTATTTCACACCTTCATCGATCTGTGATGAAGAATGAACAAGGTTTGAGGTGGTCTAAAAGGATAATGTCACTCTCTCATTCAGATATTCACTAGTGTTCCCGATCTATGGAGAATATTACTATCATTGACCGTTGTGGAGAGTTCCCTAATGTGCTACTCCTTGGAATAAGAAGGGGTATTTCCTACAATCCTTCTTTAGCACTACGTTGTCGCTCCCGAACAAATGGGGAATGGCCCAGATAAAGGTACAGACGCGAACGGTCGGCGAGAGGGACAATGAGAACACACAGCAGTGAACTCACTGGAGAAGAAAAGAGTCGCCAGCTAGGCATTTTTATCCCAGAGGAAAGGTAATGCTGCATAAACCTAGAAAAAGAATGGATAAGACGGTTGCGAACCAGAGAGACTGAGAAAGGGGGTTGGTTACGACCTGGGAAGGTATTAGCACCCAGATTGTCCGTCGTACTCGACGGGATCCACGCTTAAAAGATTTGTGTTTTAAAGGGGTAGTGTCAGTGCAATCTGTGTATAAAGAGCTGGAAAAGGATGTACAGGTGTCAGTGTAAAAGAAAGTGAAGTGCAATGTGTACAGTGTCAGTGTAAGGACAAGAGATGAAATGCTCAAGATAATGAGGCTAAAGAAATAATGCTGGAAAGAGGGGGAATATACAGAGACTTTTGTTCGATAACTGTTAAGTTATGCCTACGTATCCTCTCGTGCAATGAGGAAGTCAGAACACCGTAGTTTGACCCAAAGAGACTGAAAGATAAATTGACTTGTGAACTGCTTGCTTGTCTATGCTCAAGTGTATGACCTGTCTGGCTCAGGTGCAAACTGTCTTGCATTAGACGGAAGAAGCAAGTTCTCGTTTATGAATGAATGAGATGAGAAAAGAATCCCGTAGGAGACGATTATTGTTTGTTTTTGTGTTTTCAGTTTTTTATTGCTTTTGAAAGTTTGTCATAAGTTAATGAGCTTAAGCCTGAACCAATGGATTTAGTAAACTCATCACATCTTCCCTCTGATTAGGGGTAATGAGAATACCTTAAGTGTGAAGTCAGCTTCTCACACTTAATCACCATGGTGTAGGGTTAAGGTCATTAACCTACTTGTGATTATTTAGATGTTTTTGGTGTTTTTGTTTAGTGTTGAGTAATGAGGTTAAGCCATAATCTGGGATTAAACAGACTCATTACACCATCCTAATAGAAGGATAATAGATGAGAATGTTTAAGCTGAGGAAAGCTCCTCAACTTAATCCATGATTAGGGATTAAACTCATGACAAAACAAGCCTTTATTGAGTGGATTTTATTTAATGATATGATGATGAAGTGATTTTTAGGGTTTGTAAGACAACTTGAGGGGGACTTGTCCATTAACACTAGGGTTAGTCCTTCTTAACCAATTAAGGAAGAATTAGAACCCTAATGCAAGGCCCAAGTTACAAGTGTGATGTCTTGATGATTATTAAGTGAATTGATTAAAGGATTTAAACACATTAAGGGTTTAACACTTAGGATTAAAGTTATACACTCCATCCTAATAGAAGGATGCAGGCATAAGCTTAATCACAAAGCCTTAAAGCCTTTAGGGTTTAGTCCCTGATTATGAGATGAGAAGAGAGACACAAAAGATGACACAAAGGTAAAACTAATGGGGGACTAATCAAAACCCTAATTATTGTCATGCTTGGTTGTTCCTAGGGTTTGTGAGGTTTACAAGAAAGAATCTTCAGAGAAACCACCAGGAAGCAGATGAAAGGAGCAAAGAGAAGCAAAGTAACTTGCTTCATTTAAGAAGACAAGTCACTTGAAGAAAGAAAGTAAGAAGAAGAAGAAAGAGCAGGCTCAGTCTCAAACACAAGATAAAATGCAGCAATGATGCATAAGAGAGATGAAAAGAAATTATGAGAAGTGAAGGCAAATTCACTTCTCAAAGTTACTTACCACCTGAAAAGTTAATGAAAGGAATGCAATACAATGCAAGATGAGATGAAATGACATGATGCAAATCAAAACCAGAAGCATACACATGATGCTATGAGATGATACAAACATGAACCAAGGCATGGGGATGATCATACAAACTTATGGATGCAAATGAAGCAAGTTAAGAATTTATGAACATACATGAAAAGTTATGAAATGCAAATGGCATACAACATGGAAAATGCAAGATGCAATGATCAAACATGCTTCTAATATGTCCTAAGATGCCAAGTGAATCAAATGGATGCATAAAATGTCATGGCAAGTCAAGGTATGCAAGCAAATGCAAGATGGATGCATATGGAAGCCCAAATTAGGGTTTATGATCAATGCACCAAACAAAAACCAAAATCAGAAGCAAACATCAAGATAAAAAATTGAAAATGCACTCAAAGGACCCCTAATCCTATACTAACTCACTGCCCAAAGGAGAGGTTCCAATTCCTAACCTAATTCAAGTTATGATTTTCCTAAGTTTTCTAGGGTTTTAGGGTTCCTTAACAAGAAAAAATGTCAAACAAATGGAAAATGTAAGATCAATTCATGCCAAATTAATCTCACAAACTACATGATATGCATAACACAATGCAAAAAGAATCAAAGTCCAACTCTTCAGGGTTAGGCAGAAATGATTTTTGGAAGTTTGGATCAAAATAATGCATCAAAATGATTTTAATTCCATGAAAAATTCTCAAAATGCATCAAGATCAAAAAAGAAATTTGGTTTGAGGGTTGGACAATGTTTCAAAATGTTTTTAAAGGTTTCATGAATTTTTTGGTGATTTTTAAATACCTAAAAGTATTTTTAATTAATTAATTTTCATTAATTAATTAAAAAGAAACTTTTAAATATTTAAAAATACTTTTTTAATGCTAAAAATAAAAATAAAAATATTTTGTGTTCTGAAATTAAATAATAACTTGTATAAAAAATTTCAGAATTTTTAAAGTATTTTTGCTATTTTTAATTAAATGGACAAAAGAAATATAAAGAAAATGAAATAAAATTAATAAAAATGAAAAGTATGCACATCCAGAGGCTGAGATTCAAACTGGGAGAAGGAGGGAAGACTGCGCGCGCAATCCTACGACTGGTATTCAAACTGGTTAAATTAATATAAAACCTGATTAATTAGTTAATGACGTGGATTAGGGCTTTAATGAAGCAATCCAGGCCCTTGAATGCACGCGGGAATGGACTTGGTCAACTCATCCAACGCTCACAATTCAAACTTTATTAATTACAGGGATTAAACCCTAATTATTTTCAGGTGGCCGGAGAAGACCTCCGGTCGTCTTCTCCGGTGGGAACCCCACCTGAAAATTCCTAAAACCCTCAAAACGTAACTAAAATGAAATCTAAAAGAACAAAAATCTTTCCCACAACTCACTGGATCAAAACCCTAAGCTAAAACTCATTTATATTTCATCAATCTCATGAATCGAAACAAAACAAATTTTAGGGCAAGACTTTCAAAACACGATTAAACTCTTATTTCTCCACCATTTTCAAAACCAAAGACATCAGAGTGATCAGGGGAACATATAGAATCTATTTAAAACTTAAAAACAAGTTTCTGAAAAAAAAGTTCTTGAGCTACCTGAGTTTTGGAGCTTTCAGTTTTGCAACTTTCTGGCCTCTTCTCTTGATGCAATCCACTCCTCTTGGTCCCTTGATGATGTCTGGATGCTTAGAGGGAGTTTATGTTGGCTGGTTTGAGAGTTTGAACAGGTTCTGCTCAAGCTCAGGTGAGAATCGTGTTTTGGATTCAGGCAGTTTAAGGCAAGGGTGAGGGGTGCTTTGTGACCAGGATGATGAGTTGAGATGATCTATGAAGTTTGTTTAAGTGTTTGTGGCTTGTATGAAGAGTTTCGAAGGCTTTTGCTTCAAGGGTGGAAAATGAGAATGTGTTGTTCTTGCTGGTTTCAAGCTTGCTTGTTATGTTGTTTGGCTTGCAATTAGTTTGTATAAATAATGCTGATTGGTCAGAAGATGTGACATGTCCTTTTGTGATAGGTATGGTTGCTTTTGCCAAAATGTCAACTTTGTGTAAGAAGGGCATGGGCTACTTTGCTAGCTTGGTACAAGGGCTTGTCTTGCGCAGCATGGTGAGGGGAGAGGGCTAGGGTGGTTCAGCATCCAAGGCAGCAAGTGGATGAGATGTTATGATGGTTTTTGCAAGTTGGTTCCCTTTGGTTCTCATGAAAATATCTTGCCTCACAAGCCATAAAACATGTGATCTCTTTGGTTCAATCTGAACTTTAAGACTTGTGTTATGTTTGTGTAATGGTTTGATACCAATTAGAAGTCACAAATTGCCTTGGTACAAGATTTTGCAAATTTCCCATTTTGTGCATAACTTGAAATTTAGTGATTTTTGCCAACTTTGATGCACCATAACTTTTGATCCAAAATGAATTAGGTCATGTTATTGTACTTTTTGAAAAGGGAAAAATCTAATCTACAACTTTCATGACCAAAGTTTTTTCATTTGAAGCATTTTTGGATCAAAAAGTAAGGATTGAAAAGTTGCCTAAAATGACAAATTCTTTAAAAGTCAACCTTGCCCAAAAAAGTCAACTTTGCAAAAACTTCAAATTCTTGAATTTTGTGAACTTAAAACTTCTTCCATGATCAAATAAAGATCATACACACTCAAAATGATGAAGATCACTCCTTGGTTGGGTCATTGGGGGCCTCAGATGCCCTGATTTTGCACTGACTTGTCTGAAAAGTCAACTCTTGATCAGATGACTTCCCCATGGAATTTCTTCATGAAAATTGATATGCATAATCCCTATACCATATAGAGACCAATAGAAACAAGAATGACCAAAAAATTTGGAGTTATGGCCTCTGAAACCAAAACCCTAATTTTAGGTTAACTGTGCAGTCAAACCTGGCTCTGCTTCCATACCAAACCCAGTTCTTGTGATTCTTTGGCATTTTTTACTTTGAGGGGATGTAATATGATATAAGAACACACATGGACCCCTTTGAAGTGATTGGTGGCCTCTGGAGTGACTCAAGAAGCTCTTGGATTGCTCAGATCACAAACCCTAGGTGCAGATGACTTTGAATCTATGCAGTGAAACAAAAATGTGATATGAGATGGTATGATTGATTTTATGCATATGAAATGATCACAAGCCATGGTGTGAATGGGTGAGGGCAAATTTGGGGTGTTTACAGCTGCCCCTATTCAAACATGAGTTAGCTGTGCAGGATGTAAGCAACGGCTTAACAGGCTAACAAGATAACTTGTGGTTGAATATCAAAGACAGTCCAAAATTTGCACTCACAGAATGAAGAAGAAAAGGGATATAGATTGTAAAGGAAAATAAAGTATATTGCAAAGTGTAGGCGACGGAGGACGACCGTCGAGCAGAGGACGACTGCTGGGGAAATAGCAATGATGGGGACGGCCGACATGCTGGAAAAGTGCGGGGATAAAGTGATGACGGGGACGGCCGACATGCTGGGGATATGAAAAATGATGGGGACGACCATCAAGTTCATAAAGCAAAGTAATCTACGATGGGGACGACCATCGGGCTAAAAGAGAAAAGGGACCACTGTTGCACCCCAAAATTTGCCCTCACAATACAAGACTTTGTGTTCTAAGAAGGTTCACAAGGTTCACAAGTTTCTCAACACTTCCATAACCTTTCATGAGGTTCATAAAGTCTACAAGTTACTTTATGAAGGTTCACAAGGTTCACAAGTTCCACAATGATTTCAATACCTTTCATGAGGTTCAGGAAGTCTACAAGTCACTTCTTGAAGGTTCACAAAATTCACAATGATTACAAAGCTTTCCTGAGGGTCATGAGGTCTACAAAGCCACTTCATGAGGTTCACAAGCTTCACAAGCTTCACAATACCTCCCATGAGATTCACAAGACATTTTATGATGATTCACAAGGTTCACAAAGTTCACAATTGGTCAAAGAAGTTGACAATTCCCTCAGACAATGCACCTCCTAAGCAGTGCATCCAAAACTAGGGTTTTGACTTTAATCAGGCTAAATGGACTTCCAATACCTCAAGTGAGTTTCATAACATCTTATATGTGTGTAAGAACCCCCATGACAAGTTTCAAGACTTTTCTCAAAAGTTTGCTCAGTCAGATGATCAGATAAGTCAAAATCAGTCAATGCAGTTAAAAAGTCAAACTGAGGTCAACTGTGGTCAAACCAATGTCAAACTTCATGATTTTTTGCCAACATCAAGTATATGAAGTAAAATTAATCATTTGACCAAGGGTTGATCATGATTCATCAAGGAGATTCCAGATCATCAATAATCAGGAGTTTCTAAATTAGGGTTTCCTCAGTAAAAGTCAACTGAACTTTGACCAATCATAACTTTCACATACTTCATCACCAAGTCTCCATCCAAATCTCATTTTGAAGGAAATTTAATTATCTACAACTTTGATGTTGAAAGTTAAGCCCAAAAATGCTTCATTTGAAAGATATGATCTAAGACATTATAGGTCATTTCAAAAGTCAACAAAAAGTCAACAACTTCAAAAGGGCATAACTTGAGATTGGTAAATGATATGAACCTGAAACCAATGGGGTTGT
This sequence comes from Lathyrus aphaca, assembly GCA_963966055.1. Classification (NCBI taxonomy): domain Eukaryota; kingdom Viridiplantae; phylum Streptophyta; class Magnoliopsida; order Fabales; family Fabaceae; genus Lathyrus; species Lathyrus aphaca. The sequence continues at coordinate 458,357,064 of OZ014519.1, forward strand.
TTAGAGTACTCTTCAAGCTTTCCAAAAAGTCCAAGAACACCCTCATACCTTTAAAATTGAGGGAGATGTGTCCTTGCAAAGATTTTGTGATGGTTTATGTTGAAAATGGAGGTTTAAAATCATTTCTTTCCAAATGGGCTGCCCAAGTTATGATCCAATCCATACAACAACATCATGCACGACCCAATGGTGATAAATTCTGATTTTTATATTTTTATTTGATATTTATTTGAATTTTATTCATTTTAAATCAAATTAAATCAAGATAAAATATAAAAAATCAAAGTTGGAACATGATTCTTCTTTTAGAAATTAATCAATGCTGTTTAATATGATTTGATCTTGTCCAAATTCGTGCTAGACCAAATTAGAAGGCAAATATTTGATTTTTTCACACTTTAAGATCATGACATTCCTTCACCATGAAGTCTTCCCAAAAGCCCATAAATCCATCATCTTTTGACCTAAATTTGATCTCATATAAGTATGCAATAGAAACCAATGACAAAGGGACGAAATCCAGCAGCTCAAAGGTAGGTTTTACACTTCAAAAAATCATAAGAAATTTCAAATTCGGATTGTGAGATTAAGGCAATTTCAAGGCTTCACAAAGGTTGCATTAGCTTCCTTGACCTTCATTTATCATGATTCCATAATCATAAGCATCAAAACCATGTTGTAATGGCCAAACCGAATCCATGTTCATGGTGTTTTCTTGATTTTTCGATTGTGATCTTTCATGATGTTTCATCTGATTTTGTTTAATAAATCTTGTTTGTATGATGACCTAGATGCTTTCTGGATAATTCTTTTTAAGTTTAACCGCAGGAATCATAAGAAGCCATGGTTAGGGTTTATGTGCTTCGTTTGGGGTTTTGTGATTTATCACATATAAATGAATTCCATGAACGTGGTGATGTTGTATGGACCTCCAGGAATTGAATGCTCTCTTTAATTTTAAGAAATCTTGTTGTTTGTATGGTGTTTGTAAATACACAGGTTATGTGCGTATGAAAATTCGCAGGTGCACTTATAGCAAAATTCGCAGGTAATATGGCCAGTTTCAAGGAAGAAGAAGACCAGTTCGCGCCTGTTTTCAAATTCAAATTCTGTTTAAAAAATAATATGAATTAATCCTGGATTTATTTCACAAATGTATGTTTGTCCTGGTGGTAAGACTGAGGCGTATATGATGTAAGGACACCGGTTCGATACTTGGCTGGTGTATTGTTTTTTTGTTGTTTTTTCAGGATATTTAGAAGACTTAATATATTATGATTAATTGCTATTCAGCCAACAGATAGGCTCTCCCAGCCAGGCGGTAAGGCACGCGTATGAATGATCAAAGGACCTGGGTTCAACTCCCACCCCAGGCCTTTTGTTTCTTATTTTTTCTGGATTTTTTCAAGCAAGCAACAAAACAAACTCTTCCTCCTCACTTATTGCCTGCGCGCCAGCGGCCTGGTGGTTGTTATTCTTGCTGGAAATCAAGCTGGCCTGGGTTCAAACCCCAGCCAGGTAAGTTTCCACATTTTTTTTCTTTTATTTGTTTTTTAAGTATTATAATATTAAAATTAAATATATTATATATGTTTCCAAATAATAAATAATAATAATAAAGTATGGTTAATATTTTCTAAAAAAAATTCTAAAACATATAAATGTTCTTAAATTATGTTTTGATTAAATTGTAATATGTATGTATATATTAAAATAATTTTGTATTACAAATTAAACCCTACAAATATTTTTCTAACCAAACCCTAATTTATTTTTTTAAAATGCTTATTAAAACCTAATTGTTTATTTTCTAATTTATGATTATTATTGTATATGTTTATTTAGAAATAATTATAACTTATTTGTAAATTTATAATTCAAATTATGTTTCTTTTATTATATGTTTAAGAGACAATTTAATAATTATATTTTTATACATGTTTAAAATATTTTGTAAAAATAATTAGTAAAAATTAAAATTTTATAAATATGACTAATTTTTGTAAATATAATCATAATTTATTTTCTCCATATAATATGTAAATATTTTTTATTATTTGTTATGTATGAATAATTCTTAATATATGCCTAGAAATAATCTAGTAATTTGTACATAAAAATATTACCCTAATTCCTTAATTGTTCAATGGTTTTAAGTAAAAATCTCTATTAAAAAATTTATCATGTCATTATAATTTTGATTATTTATTATTACTAATTTTTGCTTATTATAATTTTCACTAACTTTGTTTTTTTTTTATTATTACATTCTTACTAACCATATTATTATTATATCCTATATTTTTTCTATTATTCCTCTAACCATGTTTTTTTTATTATTACTATTATTATTTTATTCTCACTAATCTTATTATTCTAATTATATTTATCACTAACCCCTATTTTATTTATTTATTTATTTTTTGCTTATTATATTTATTTTGCCATATATTTATATTTTTTGCTATTTATTATTTTTTATAATGTAATTGCTTCCTGGATGTAAAATTTGTAAATATTTTTATTATTGTTATGGTTAGTAATTTAGGGAGTGTAAATATGTATTCTCTTAAAATAAATTTAGACAATTTTAATATAAGATAATTAAAATAAACACTCACACACACGTAAGTCGATTTTTAATCGCCGTCTCACATTTCTAAGGTTATCCCTCAAGTTGCCTACGAATAATGGTCAAGTGGGGTGTATAAAGCAAGTCCCTTTCAAAAGAAAATCATCAAGTCCCTCATGGTTGCCTTTACGAATCGAGTCCCTTTCGAATAAATGATGATAGTCCCTCGTATGTGCTTATTACACCCCACAGTTGCCTTCATAACCAGATTGTCCCACACATGTCCCTTACATCCAAGGTAAAGACTACTTACTCCTTAATAGTAGGGATAGTCTTACCAAGGAAAGGATAAAGAACAAAAAAGACCTTAAACATTAGGGTAGGTTCCTCTTATGTACTTGCTCACTTCAAAAAAACTTTTCACACTTAAACAAATTTCCAACAAATTTTCAAACAAGTTTTTACACATCCGTACATGGATTATTATTAACTATTCTGAAAATTTTTCTATTCACACACTACACTTTCAAAAACAATTTAAAGTGAGCTTAAGTACCTAAGAGCCCATGGATAACCATGGATGAAAGGGGTGCTAATACCTTCCCTTTTCATAACCTACCCCCCGGACCCAAAATATTCTTTTAAGGTCTTTCCTGTTCTTTTATAACCTTTCCTTATGGATAAAATAAAAGTCGGTGGCGACTCTTGCTATCCGCAACATTTATTTAAAGTCAGTTCTCCCACCGTGTTACAGAACTGGCGACTCTGCTGGGGATCTAAATTAAAGAGGGGTATCCTTAGGAATTAAGATCACTTTAAATTGTTTGCCTTGTTTGCTTTACTTTCTTTGTTAGGGTGCTCTTATGTGTGAAAGGTCCTAACCCGGATCTAGTGTACCTTAGGTAAATGGCAATAGACCAAGGAAACTGTACGACGTATATCGATACGGTTGATCTGGTGGCCATAGTTAGTGCGACTTCTTGGTTGGTGCTTATATTCCTTAAGTTAAGTTGAGGATAATATTGAGGCTGCCATATGTTGTCAATGCACTAACTAACTTTTAGAACCTTAGTTAACTCATCTTGGCCTTTAGAAAGTAGTGAGGTAATCGGCTTTGGTGCAGACTGAAGTTGGTTGACACTCGATACTACGCTCATTGAGATCTTAAACTTGGAGGGTTTTGGTTGGCAAGTAAGTTGCCTTCTGATCAACCACCCTTGTGAAGGATCAATGATATTGAGATCCCTTAGAACCTGGTTACTTTTGTAGGACAGGATGAACCATCTAACTTCAGGGGAGGGTACTTACCTTTGAACCTCATGCAAGCCTTTAAACCTAGGGCAATTGTGTGACTTGTTTGTGTGTGCCTCATGTTTGTGATTGAACATAACATCATGACATCATCATGCATCATGAGCATATCATTTTCCCTAACCATTTCAAGGACCAAGGGATTTATCTTTGTTCTTTGTTGCAGGTCATGGCTTCTGCTCGTAGAAACACCATCAGGATCAACTTTGTAGGGATACCTCCCAAGCTTAAAGAGTTGGTTTCTCAAGTGTCTGATCATTCCCGGTTCAACAAGAGACATGGTCACCTATTGGATCTAGTCACTTCAGGGTTCAATGAAGACATGATGAGTGTTCTGTTTCAGTTCTTTGACCCTAAGCACCATTGCTTCACATTCCCCGACTATCAGCTGGTTCCAACCATGGAGGAGTTCTCTAAACTTCTGGGTATACCTATTCTTGATCAAAGACCCTTCACAGGTCTGGAGAAAGAACTTAAACCAGAGATTATTGCTACAGCTCTACATCTGAAGAAGTCTGACATTGTTCTAGAAACCAGAAGTGGAGTCAAGGGTGTTCTTGCCAAGGTATTAATGGATAAAGCTCAAATGTTCTTGAAGGCCATGAGCTATGATGCTTTTGAGGAGATCTTAGCCTTGCTGATATATGGCTTAGTATTGTTCCCCAATCCAGATCAGTTCATAGATGTTCATGCCATCAACATATTCCTGAGTCACAATCCAGTGCCTACATTGCTTGGAGACATCCTACATTCTCTTCACACCCGTACTACAAGGGCAAGAGGAACTTTGATGTGTTGCATACCTTTACTCTCTAGGTGGTTTATTTCTCACCTTCCTCGCTCAGTAATGAAGAATGAGCAAGGGTTCAGATGGTCCAAGAGGATCATGTCACTATCTCACTCAGATATCCATTGGTGCTCCAGATCTATGGAGAATGTCACCATCATTGACCGTTGTGGGGAGTTTCCTAATGTGCCACTTCTAGGCATAAGAGGAGGCATCACATACAACCCCTCTCTAGCTTTACGACAGTTTGGTTACGCCCGAAGTGATGGTCCACATGACATGTTGATTCAGGGCATTGTGTTTGACTACGACAACGATCTTCAGGGTTACCGTCAGAGATTCATACGAGCATGGGGAAAGGTAAACAGGGTTGACAGCAAGACACTGGAGCCTAAGTACACTATTCCTATGGAGGCTTATCTCAGATGGGTACGATCTCGCGCTCAGACACTCATGATGCCATATCCTGCCATCCTACCAGTTACCATGGAACCTGTTGCTGAAGGAGACACAGCTTATACCATCCTTCACCCAGACATGCCTACTGATAAGGAAGACTTGCAGAGATCATGGATCCAGCTGAAGGAGCAAAGGGATACTTTCGAGGCTCATTACAAAGCAAGCCAAGCAAGAATCCTAGAGCTAACAAAGCAGCTTCACGAGGAACGAAACCTCAACTCATATCTCAACACAAAGAGGAAACGTCCATGGGAGACTTAAAACCCCATATTTTGTACTTATTTCATTTTCATTTTTGTAAGCCTAAAAGGCAAAACAAATTATTACTAATAAAAAGTTACTTTCTTGTTTGTTTAAGCAAATTTAAATCCTGCGGTCCTTGAAAACATTGCATATGCATTCCCATATCATTTCATTGCATCACAGGTTTATAATTGTGCACAGGTTTCTCATCTTCTCGCTGTTTATTTCAGCAATGGCTCTTGAACAATCAGTTAAGGATCTTCAGGCACAGAATGCACGGTTCCAAGAGCTGTACCTGAACCTATCCAAGGGGCAGGATGAATTGAAGACACTGCTGACTAAGAAGAAGAATCCTGAGGACAACAAGGATGATCAGCTGAAACAACTACAAACTGAGATGACAAGAATGAGGGCCCAGATGAATGACCAGGTGGCTTTTATTCAAAGATTAGCTCAGGGGCAAGAAGAGCTAAGAACCTTTGTCCATAAACTTCAAAGTGATGGAGTCAGGGATCTAAAACAAGCTGGTTTGGTTGAAAAGAGGATGAAGATAAAAGAGGGTAAGAGACAGGTTGCCATTGATCGTTCTTCGATTGAAGAGGAAAGACCTGATAAGGTTAATCCACCTCAACACCAGAAAGGTAGAAGGCAGTTTATCAAGTTCAGCACTCCAATGTCACAAGTTCTGCAATGCTTGTTGGAGATGAAGCTAATTTCCTTGGAAAATCCTCCTCAAAATCCTAAAACTTCCTCTCCTCGCTATAATCCCAGGGCAAGGTGTGAGTACCACTCCAACAGTCCCGGACATGATACTAATAGCTGTTGGGCATTGAAGAAAAAGATTCAAGACCTGATTGACGAAGGAATCCTAGAGGTTACTCCAGAGGGTCAAGTTGAGTTCTACTATCATCCATCAAACACCGAAGCTACAAGACAAGTTGCCCAGTATAACAAGAAAGGAAGCCTACCTATTCCTGTTGAGATATGGGGCACCTTGGGACATCCAAGTGGTAAATTTGATTTCATGGTGAAGTATACTGCTCCTCGAAGTTCACAGATTGCAATTGAGGACATTCAGCCAACTGGATGGGACAACATTTGAATTTTCATTTGTAATTTCTTTTATTTGTTTGAACACTTACTATTATGTTAAACTTTTGTTTTCATTAATGCATTGCATATGTTTGTCTTGAATTAATCCATTCGTTCCACTATATTTTGAATTATACTTCTTATTTCTATCCTGTGATATTTAACTCCTGATAAAGCTATAAGCCTGTAGAGGGAGGATGACGAAAACAATACCATAATCTTATGCAGTATGCTTTTGAACAGACTATGCTGACGATGTACAGGCATTGTTTCAATTCCTAAACAGTGGAGATATAAGGAAGTTAATCCCTAGACAACCCTTTTGAGCCTATGAAGTAGGAGTTTTTGTTCTCACAAATTAAAACCCTTATTCATAACCCGGGGCAGGGTAGTTACTCAGTTAACTCAAAATATGCCAATTATATGTACACAGCTAATGATGGTTCTCTGTAATCATTAAACCTGACAGTCAATATCCAGCAAAAGAACGATTCACTGAGTCAAAACCTATGAAGGAGACTTAGTAAAACATTAAGACATCCCGCTGACTGTAACCTTGAACTAAGCAGTTCAGGCAAAAAGAAGGGATAATAAAATCAAAAGAAAAAAAAAGAAGAGGTCACTATGAACCCTCAACAAAGAAAGATGGCTGAATGTTCAAATAAATTTTGGGTTTCTGAACCATCACAAATATTGGTGTTACAACTCCAAACTGCTATGGAACTTCAATGTATGAGTTAAATGAGCATAGGACTGAAGAACATCATGGAGATTGGGTTGGGTACAAATAAAATTTGAGCCTTTATCCTTTGTTTCTTAAACCATGAACCAGGCCACGTTACAACCCTTTAAAAGTCCTAACTGAAGCATGGTTAGTTCGAAAGCGTACTGCTGCAAAAAGGTATCCTGACTCCTTTAGGGCTTGTCATAAAATTTGAGTTAATATCACAGTATTCCCCCCCAAAAAAAAAAAAAAAACAGTTTTTCTAAAATAACCTGTTTCAAAACTTCAAGACAGACATAAGCATTGCATTTTTGAATATATTTGTTTGCATATACCTGAGTGTTTGAGAAATGGAGAAGCTTACAGGATGAATGTTCAATGAACCAAAGTCCTTCCAATAAACAAAGTTGCTTCTTGGATCAAAGTCCATGTATACAAAGGGGCATAGTCATTATCTCCCAATCCAGGGGGGGCAGGCCATGATACTGCCTAATTCATTTGGGGCAACCAGGACAAGACTCAACTATGTTTAAGCAACTAGAGGCAGATCTCCACATCTGTCTAAATTACTAAGGGTAACATTACAGAATTCATGATGCCAGGGGCATGGTCATTGTTTCCTAATCAAGGGGGCATACCAAGCTACTGTTCAGATCATTCGGGGCAATCAGTTCCAGATCCAACAATGCTTAATAGCCAGAGGCAACTTTTCTCATATATTTGAATTACCAAGGGTAACACTGCAAAGTTCATAATGCCAGGGGCATATGCTTATGGGGCATTCTGCTTGTTTCTCTTGAGGTAGCTCATTTCAGATACTTCCATTATGGGACAATTCATCCCCAACCAAGGGGCAATGCTTTCTTTTCAAATCTAGTATCCGGAGAGTACATGGTCCATTACAACTTGAAGACACATTCCTCTACTTTGATTTAGAATTCTCAGCATAAGTCATTGTGGGAATTAATTGTCTATGCCAGTAGTATCAGATGGTGTCAGTATCATGTCTTCAGATCCAGCTATGAGGATTTCTGGGAAGGCATTCAGGAAAGTTAAAAATTTCATGAGCTCTAAATCCAATTGGTTATACACTCTCGAAGTTGAAACGATTCTGTTTTCAAGTTCAGCTTTACTTTTCCCTCTGAATCCAGATTTACTTTTACCCTAAGCGAAACGTCCATTGGTTATGTTTGAATGTATCATGCTTTTGAATATGATTGATGTTTACCAGAAATGCATGTATGCTTTTAATATGATTAATGTTTACCAGAAATGCATGAAAATGCGGTAATAGTATTTACTAAGGACGAACGAAGGAAAGATCTCAACGAAGCTTCGCCGGTTCATCTTTACAAGACAGTCACAAATCCCTCAGTAGGGTAAATCCATCTTCATAAAGTCCCATCTCCCCTGGAATTTATATCCATCTCTTTTATCCTCATACGGATGTACGGGAAATTACTTTCCAATAAGGGCACGACGAACGAAGACGGGATGTTATACTTATCCTACTATCCCCAGCAGACGGGAGGTTATATCTATACCCTACTATCCCCAGCATACGGGAGGTTATATCTATACCTTACTATCCCCAGCATACGGGAGGTTATATCTATACCTTACTATCCCCAGCATACGGGAGGTTATATCTATACCTTACTATCCCCAGCAGACAGAGGGTTATATATTCTTCAACAACGAATCGGGATTTATTTTCCCTGGCCAGCAGTTGTTATACGAAGATATCCAGAAGCTTCCGGCAGTATCATATCATACATACATCATTTACATCATACCATAACATGCATATCCATAAATACATAACATATTTACCTAAGTGCATCATATCATACATGCATACATAAAGCATAAATTAATGTTATTATACAGAAAGCTACCTTGTTTCAGGTTAATTATCCAACAAACAAGCTTATGATCTTTGGGACTGCTTTATTGTAACCTCAGGGTTACTTTATCCTCCTGATAAGCTTCTTATTACTTTGGGACTGCTTTATCGTAACTTCAGGGTTACTTTATCCTCCTGATAAGCTTCTTATTACGTTGGGACTACTTTATTGTAACCTCAGGGTTACTTTATTCTCCTGATAAGCTTCTTATTACTTTGGGACTGCTTTATCGTAACTTCAGGGTTACTTTATCCTCCTGATAAGCCTCTTATTACGTTGGGACTGCTTTATTGTAACCTCAGGGTTACTTTATCCTCCTGATAAGCTTCTTATTACTTTGGGACTGCTTTATCGTCACCTCAGGGTTACTTTATCCTCCTGATAACTTCTCATGACTTCAAGACTGCTTTAGAGTTATTAAATGCTCTATCCTCCTGGAATCATATTATTATTTCAAGACTGCTTTAGAGTTATCATGGCTCTATCCTCCTGAAATCATTACTTCAAGACTGCTTTAGAGTTATCATTATTGATTGCTCTATCCTCCTGAAGACATATCACATTATTATTTCAAGACTGCTTTAGAGTTATCATTATTGATTGCTCTATCCTCCTGAAGACATATCACATTATTATTTCAAGACTGCTTTAGAGTTATCATTATTGATTGCTCTATCCTCCTGAAATTATTACTTCAAGACTGCTTTAGAGTTATCATTATTGATTGCTCTATCCTCCTGAAGACATATCACATTATTATTTCAAGACTGCTTTGGAGTTGTCATTATTGATTGCTCTATCCTCCTGGAATCATATTATTATTTCAAGACTGCTTTAGAGTTATCATGGCTCTATCCTCCTGAAATCATTACTTCAAGACTGCTTTAGAGTTATCATGGCTCTATCCTCCTGAAATCATATTATTTCTTCAAGACTGCTTTAGGGTTATCATTATTGATTGCTCTATCCTCATGAAGACATGCTGTTACATCAGTATTACTCCAGACTCCTGACAGCTCTCATTATACTGCTGAAGAACTTTCCCCTAGTGGCATCTTTAAGCCCACTCAATCATGTTCAACCAACCATCAATATCACTCCAAGCACTGGTGAGTGCAAATTTTTGGGCTTTTGTGTTCAATCCCCTTCAACCTTCCAGGTTACGACTGGCAAATATACCAATCTAACCCCTCAGGTTTCAGAAAATTGAACAGGGGCAGCTGTTGCACCCCAAAATTTGCCCTCACAATACAAGACTTTGTGTTCTAAGAAGGTTCACAAGGTTCACAAGTTTCTCAACACTTCCATAACCTTTCATGAGGTTCATAAAGTCTACAAGTTACTTTATGAAGGTTCACAAGGTTCACAAGTTCCACAATGATTTCAATACCTTTCATGAGGTTCAGGAAGTCTACAAGTCACTTCTTGAAGGTTCACAAAATTCACAATGATTACAAAGCTTTCCTGAGGGTCATGAGGTCTACAAAGCCACTTCATGAGGTTCACAAGGTTCACAAGCTTCACAATACCTCCCATGAGATTCACAAGACATTTTATGATGATTCACAAGGTTCACAAAGTTCACAATTGGTCAAAGAAGTTGACAATTCCCTCAGACAATGCACCTCCTAAGCAGTGCATCCAAAACTAGGGTTTTGACTTTAATCAGGCTAAATGGACTTCCAATACCTCAAGTGAGTTTCATAACATCTTATATGTGTGTAAGAACCCCCATGACAAGTTTCAAGACTTTTCTCAAAAGTTTGCTCAGTCAGATGATCAGATAAGTCAAAATCAGTCAATGCAGTTAAAAAGTCAAACTGAGGTCAACTGTGGTCAAACCAATGTCAAACTTCATGATTTTTTGCCAACATCAAGTATATGAAGTAAAATTCATCATTTGACCAAGGGTTGATCATGATTCATCAAGGAGATTCCAGATCATCAATAATCAGGAGTTTCTAAATTAGGGTTTCCTCAGTAAAAGTCAACTGAACTTTGACCAATCATAACTTTCACATACTTCATCACCAAGTCTCCATCCAAAGCTCATTTTGAAGGAAATTGAATTATCTACAACTTTGATGTTGAAAGTTAAGCCCAAAAATGCTTCATTTGAAAGATATGATCTAAGACATTATAGGTCATTTCAAAAGTCAACAAAAAGTCAACAACTTCAAAAGGGCATAACTTGAGATTGGTAAATGATATGAACCTGAAACCAATGGGGTTGTTTAGAGGACTCTTCAAGCTTTCCAAAAAGTCCAAGAACACCCTCATACCTTTAAAATTGAGGGAGATGTGTCCTTGCAAAGATTTTGTGATGGTTTATGTTGAAAATGGAGGTTTAAAATCATTTCTTTCCAAATGGGCTGCCCAAGTTATGATCCAATCCATACAACAACATCATGCACGACCCAATGGTGATAAATTCTGATTTTTATATTTTTATTTGATATTTATTTGAATTTTATTCATTTTAAATCAAATTAAATCAAGATAAAATATAAAAAATCAAAGTTGGAACATGATTCTTCTTTTAGAAATTAATCAATGCTGTTTAATATGATTTGATCTTGTCCAAATTCGTGCTAGACCAAATTAGAAGGCAAATATTTGATTTTTTCACACTTTAAGATCATGACATTCCTTCACCATGAAGTCTTCCCAAAAGCCCATAAATCCATCATCTTTTGACCTAAATTTGATCTCATATAAGTATGCAATAGAAACCAATGACAAAGGGACGAAATCCAGCAGCTCAAAGGTAGGTTTTACACTTCAAAAAATCATAAGAAATTTCAAATTCGGATTGTGAGATTAAGGCAATTTCAAGGCTTCACAAAGGTTGCATTAGCTTCCTTGACCTTCATTTATCATGATTCCATAATCATAAGCATCAAAACCATGTTGTAATGGCCAAACCGAATCCATGTTCATGGTGTTTTCTTGATTTTTCGATTGTGATCATTCATGATGTTTCATCTGATTTTGTTTAATAAATCTTGTTTGTATGATGACCTAGATGCTTTCTGGATAATTCTTTTTAAGTTTAACCGCAGGAATCATAAGAAGCCATGGTTAGGGTTTATGTGCTTCGTTTGGGGTTTTGTGATTTATCACATATAAATGAATTCCATGAACGTGGTGATGTTGTATGGACCTCCAGGAATTGAATGCTCTCTTTAATTTTAAGAAATCTTGCTGTTTGTATGGTGTTTGTAAATACACAGGTTATGTGCGTATGAAAATTCGCAGGTGCACTTATAGCAAAATTCGCAGGTAATATGGCCAGTTTCAAGGAAGAAGAAGACCAGTTCGCGCCTGTTTTCAAATTCAAATTCTGTTTAAAAAATAATATGAATTAATCCTGGATTTATTTCACAAATGTATGTTTGTCCTGGTGGTAAGACTGAGGCGTATATGATGTAAGGACACCGGTTCGATACTTGGCTGGTGTATTGTTTTTTTGTTGTTTTTTCAGGATATTTAGAAGACTTAATATATTATGATTAATTGCTATTCAGCCAACAGATAGGCTCTCCCAGCCAGGCGGTAAGGCACGCGTATGAATGATCAAAGGACCTGGGTTCAACTCCCACCCCAGGCCTTTTGTTTCTTATTTTTTCTGGATTTTTTCAAGCAAGCAACAAAACAAACTCTTCCTCCTCACTTATTGCCTGCGCGCCAGCGGCCTGGTGGTTGTTATTCTTGCTGGAAATCAAGCTGGCCTGGGTTCAAACCCCAGCCAGGTAAGTTTCCACATTTTTTTTCTTTTATTTGTTTTTTAAGTATTATAATATTAAAATTAAATATATTATATATGTTTCCAAATAATAAATAATAATAATAAAGTATGGTTAATATTTTCTAAAAAAAATTCTAAAACATATAAATGTTCTTAAATTATGTTTTGATTAAATTGTAATATGTATGTATATATTAAAATAATTTTGTATTACAAATTAAACCCTACAAATATTTTTCTAACCAAACCCTAATTTATTTTTTTAAAATGCTTATTAAAACCTAATTGTTTATTTTCTAATTTATGATTATTATTGTATATGTTTATTTAGAAATAATTATAACTTATTTGTAAATTTATAATTCAAATTATGTTTCTTTTATTATATGTTTAAGAGACAATTTAATAATTATATTTTTATACATGTTTAAAATATTTTGTAAAAATAATTAGTAAAAATTAAAATTTTATAAATATGACTAATTTTTGTAAATATAATCATAATTTATTTTCTCCATATAATATGTAAATATTTTTTATTATTTGTTATGTATGAATAATTCTTAATATATGCCTAGAAATAATCTAGTAATTTGTACATAAAAATATTACCCTAATTCCTTAATTGTTCAATGGTTTTAAGTAAAAATCTCTATTAAAAAATTTATCATGTCATTATAATTTTGATTATTTATTATTACTAATTTTTGCTTATTATAATTTTCACTAACTTTGTTTTTTTTTTATTATTACATTCTTACTAACCATATTATTATTATATCCTATATTTTTTCTATTATTCCTCTAACCATGTTTTTTTTATTATTACTATTATTATTTTATTCTCACTAATCTTATTATTCTAATTATATTTATCACTAACCCCTATTTTAGTTATTTATTTATTTTTTGCTTATTATATTTATTTTGCCATATATTTATATTTTTTGCTATTTATTATTTTTTATAATGTAATTGCTTCCTGGATGTAAAATTTGTAAATATTTTTATTATTGTTATGGTTAGTAATTTAGGGAGTGTAAATATGTATTCTCTTAAAATAAATTTAGACAATTTTAATATAAGATAATTAAAATAAACACTCACACACACGTAAGTCGATTTTTAATCGCCGTCTCACATTTCTAAGGTTATCCCTCAAGTTGCCTACGAATAATGGTCAAGTGGGGTGTATAAAGCAAGTCCCTTTCAAAAGAAAATCATCAAGTCCCTCATGGTTGCCTTTACGAATCGAGTCCCTTTCGAATAAATGATGATAGTCCCTCGTATGTGCTTATTACACCCCACAGTTGCCTTCATAACCAGATTGTCCCACACATGTCCCTTACATCCAAGGTAAAGACTACTTACTCCTTAATAGTAGGGATAGTCTTACCAAGGAAAGGATAAAGAACAAGAAAGACCTTAAACATTAGGGTAGGTTCCTCTTATGTACTTGCTCACTTCAAAAAAACTTTTCACACTTAAACAAATTTCCAACAAATTTTCAAACAAGTTTTTACACATCCGTACATGGATTATTATTAACTATTCTGAAAATTTTTCTATTCACACACTACACTTTCAAAAACAATTTAAAGTGAGCTTAAGTACCTAAGAGCCCATGGATAACCATGGATGAAAGGGGTGCTAATACCTTCCCTTTTCATAACCTACCCCCCGGACCCAAAATATTCTTTTAAGGTCTTTCCTGTTCTTTTATAACCTTTCCTTATGGATAAAATAAAAGTCGGTGGCGACTCTTGCTATCCGCAACATTTATTTAAAGTCAGTTCTCCCACCGTGTTACAACCACGACGGGGACGGCCATCGGGTTAAAGAATAAATGAAATAAACAGATGATGAGGTACGGTCATCAAAGGTGAAGGACGATCACCTAGCAGGGGACGGCTGCTCTGTAAGGGTTAAGATGAGGGACGGTCATCTAAGGTGAAGGACGATCACCTGGCAGGGTACGGCTGCCGAAAATATCGCGACATAGGACGAATGCCGGATGAAAGGTCAACGATGGGGACGGCCATCGGATGAGCATGATGGAGGACGACCATCAAGAGGTGGAGGACGACCACCTAGCAGGGAACGGCTGCTCTCAGGGTTCATCATGACACAGGACGAATGTCAGATAACCAAAATCAACAATGGGGACGGCCATTGGATAAAATGATGAAGGACGATCATCAGGAGGTGGAGGACGACCACCTAGCAGGGGACGGCTGCTAAAACAACAACGATGGGGACGGCCATCGGATGAGCATGATGGAGGACGACCATCAAGAGGTGGAGGACGACCACCTAGCAGGGTACGACTGCTCTCAGGGTTTATCACGACATAGGACGAATGTCAGATAAAGGAAAATTTGCTTTGCTGTCTATCTACTGGGGAATAGTAAACACGGACGAGTGTTTATATCCAAGAAAACAAAAGGTATAAGTGTTTAGATGTGTATAGATTAAAGATGCGGACGAGCATCCTTAAGACTATGATACGGACGAGTATCAAGTAGAAACAAATACTGACACGTGTTCAGAGATGATGATACGGACGAGTATCAACGGGTTAACAACGAACACGGACGAGTGTTGAATCTGAAAGAATTCTTCTGGGGAATAGTAGACACAGACGAGTATCTATATTCAAGAAGACACAAGTGTTTGACGCAGCGAATGGATTAAAGATGCGGACGAGCATCCTTAAGATCATGATACGGACGAGTATCATGTAGAAACAAACGCTTGACGCATGTTCTGAGATGATGATACGGACGAGTACCAACTGGTTAACAAAGAACACAGACTAGTGTCGAATCTGTGGGGATATATAAATGGTGTATACAAGATACGGACGAGTATCTGTATAAGTGATGTATATTTGAGTGTTCCATCTGCTGGGGAGAGTGACACGGACGAGTGTCAAAAGGAGAAAAGTATAGTATAAACAAGTATCTGGTATACAAAATGTTTACATTACTGTGCTGGGAAAATGACATGGACGGATGTCAAGGAAATGTATATATATAAGTATTTGTGAGTGCAAAGAGAGTGTCTTTGGCTTTCTGCTGGGGATGTGACACGGACGGGTGTCAAAGGGAGTATATACTGGTGTTTGTGAATATGAGGCAACTGCTTTTGCTGGGGACTCTGGGGGGAAAGTTTTCTGTATACTGATGGATTTTTATTATTCACGAGTGTTTGATTCAAACCAAAGACTTTATGATTATGCTATATGTTTGATTTTTGCCGTAATGCTCCGTACTTGAGACGGAATGCTACGCTTTGTTTGGTGAATATGATGCGAATGCTATGATCGTGCAAAAGATACCAATCCGGGATTCGGATCCCGTTGCCGTGAAGATCTCTGTCCGGTCTGCTTTGAAGTAAATCATCCCAGCTGGGGATGAGATCGTTGGTAGATCTGATGAAAAGATTCTGCTTGGGGAAGTGGGTCAATGATAGACCTATTCCTGTAATGGGGGACCCAACTGGGGGTTTGTAGAAGCTTTCTTCACTCTGTTGTGACTCCTTCGTGCGTTGCTCTTCTGGATAGAGGCTGAAATTCTGTGGGGAGATGATTCCCTCTCTTTTGAACTTGACTGAGGAAGAATGATTAGCAACTCGGTTGGGGGAAACAACAAGTGGCAATTCAGCTGGGGAGAAAGTACTTGGAATGCTAAGGCTGAGTGAGTGCTGATTCGCCAGCTTGTTGGGATGAAGCTTCCATGCCCCATGCTGCGCTTTTGGATACCTGCAATCCTGAAAAGACAGAGAAACGCGCAAGTAATCCCGAGGTATCCCTTACCGGATTCCGTCATAGGAGTTATACACTTCTGAGAGTAAGTATATTCCCTGCAAGCACGTGTTATATTTTCTTTATTTTTAAAGATAACATCTGTATTCGTGCAATCATTTTTCTAAAGACATCAGACATTCTTTTGCAAACAAAAATGTACAAGACAAAACATGACTGAAAAATCTGATTTTATTAATTCATGTGCCCTGAATTGGCAAGATACAGTCAAAGAAACAAATCTCCTGAAATGAGGAGATTGTTACAAATTGAGAAACAAACATGCTGGCAATGTTGACGACGCTTTGAATGAGCTTCCCCCTGCTATGACTCGTATGACTATTGACGCTCTTCTCGTCTTGCTTTCTGAAAAAGGCTGATTCTGACAGAAGCTTGATCCTTTTGAAGCTTAATCGGTTGTAAGTGATACAGACGAATTCAGAATGCAGTTGTTCGCTTATCCCTTTATTTTGCATAGATTGCCCTCTCGGGTTTTCAATCCATCGGGATACCCATTTTTGCCTGAGTTGTCCAATGCGGCTTTTCAACTCAGCGGGTGTACATTTTTTGTTTATTTTCCCTTATTTTTGCCCGAGTCTTTTATTCTGTTTTTGACTCGCCGGGATGCCCTATTTTTGCCTGGACTTACATTCTGTTTTTATGTCCAGCGGGTCATTTTTATGCGAAGTATTTTTTAACTGCATCTGAATTCACAGGGGACGGGAAATCTTCACCATCCATGGTGCTGAGCATCAGTGCCCCACCAGAGAAAACTTTCTTTACCACGAATGGTCCTTCATAGTTTGGAGTCCATTTGCCCCTGTGGTCCGTATGAGGAGGGAGGATTCTTTTCAGCACAAGATCTCCTACTTGGTACTCTCGGTGCCTGACTTTCTGATCGAAGGCTCTCTTCATTCTTTTCTGATACAATTGCCCATGACAAATTGCAGCCAATCTCCTCTCTTCAATCAGACTCAGTTGTTCGTATCGGGACCGAACCCACTCTGCTTCGTTCATCTTAACATCCATCAGTACCCGTAGGGAGGGTAGTTCAACTTCAACCGGTAGGACTGCTTCCATACCATACACAAGTTGATACGGTGTTGCCCCAGTGGATGTTCTGATTGACGTGCGGTACCCATGCAAGGCGAACGGTAGCATTTCATGCCAGTCTTTGTAGGTGACTACCATCTTCTGCACAATCTTCTTGATATTCTTATTAGCTGCCTCAACAGCGCCGTTCATCTTTGGCCTGTAAGGAGAAGAATTGTGGTGTTGGATCTTGAAGTCCCGGCATAATTCAGCCATCATCTTGTTGTTTAGATTGGAACCATTATCAGTAATGATTCGCTCGGGAACTCCGTATCGACAGATGATATCTCTCTTCAGAAATCTGGCTACCACTTGCCTTGTAACATTTGCATATGAGGCTGCTTCAACCCACTTGGTGAAATAGTCAATGGCGACCAGGATGAATCTGTGGCCATTTGAAGTAGTTGGCTCAATCTTGCCAATCATATCAATGCCCCACATAGCAAAGGTCCATGGTGAAGACATTATGTTCAAAGGATTGGGAGGCACATGCACTTTATCTGCATAGATCTGGCATTTATGGCATTTTCTGGCATAGGCGCAACAGTCAGCATCCATTGTGATCCAATAATAACCTGATCGTAGCAACTTCTTAGCCATTGCATGCCCTCCAGCATGGGTACCAAAGGATCCTTCGTGCACTTCGTGCATCAACAAGTCTGCTTCTGTCCTATCAACGCATCTGAGGAGTACCATATCAAAGTTTCTCTTGTACAGGGAGCCATCAGTGTTCAGAAAGAAACTACCAGCAAGCCTTCTTAAAGTCTTCTTATCATTAGAAGATGCCCCAGGTGGGTATGTTTGATCCTCCAAGAAGCACTTAATGTCATGGAACCAAGGCTTATCATCTTTGACAATATCTGCTGCGAACACATATGCTGGTCTGTCAAGTATGGACACTGAGATTTGAGGCACAAAGTTGGCAGCTTGAACTTTGATCATGGATGAAATGGTAGCCAGAGCATCTGCAAACTGATTTTCATCTCGAGGGATATACTCAAGCTTGACTGTTGTGAAGAAAGTCAATAACCTCCTTGTATAATCCCTGTAAGGTATCAGATGATCCTGGTGGGTGTACCATTTGCCATTGGTTTGATTAACTACCAGAGCTGAATCTCCGAATACGGTTAAAGTCTTGATCCCGAGGTCAATGGCTTCCTCGAGACCCATAATGCAAGCTTCGTATTCAGCTTCGTTGTTAGTGCAGTTAAAGGTGAGTTTTGCCGAGAAAGGCATGTGAACTCCCTTAGGTGTAATGAGTATTGCACCAACACCACGACCATTCATATTAACAGCCCCATCGAACATCATAGTCCATTCCTCTTCCGGGTCAGGCCCTTCAGTGTGAATAGGCTCTTCATGATCTTTCGCTTTTATGACCATGATGTCTTCATCAGGGAAGTCAAATCTCATAGGCTGGTAATCATCAATAGGTTGCTCAGCAAGATATTCAGACAATACACTGCCCTTGATGGCTTTCTGAGAGGTGTACTGGATGTCATATTCTGTGAGGATCATTTGCCATCTTGCAACCCGTCCGGTAAGAGCTGGCTTCTCGAAAATGTACTTAACTGGGTCCATTTTGGATATCAACAAAGTAGTGTGGGTCAACATATACTGTCTCAGTCGGCGAGCAGCCCACGCTAAAGCACAACAAGTTTTCTCGAGCAGTGAATAACGTTGTTCACAGTCGGTAAACTTTTTGCTTAGGTAGTATATTGCATACTCTTTTCGACCAGACTCGTCATGCTGGCCCAGCACACACCCCATTGACTCTTCTAATACTGTCAGGTACATTATCAGAGGTCTTCCCTCAACTGGAGGCATAAGGATCGGTGGTTCTTGCAGGTATTCTTTGATCTTGTCAAAAGCCTTCTGGCAGTCTTCATTCCACCTGACCGTTTGTTCCTTCCTTAACAGCTTGAACAAGGGTTCACAGGTTGCTGTAAGGTGAGATATGAACCTTGAGATGTAGTTCAATCGACCTAAGAAACCTCGAACTTCTTTCTCAGTTTTCGGTGCAGGCATCTCTTGAATGGCTTTGACTTTATCAGGGTCAACTTCAATCCCTTTCTCGCTTACAATAAAGCCCAGTAGCTTACCAGATCGTACCCCGAATGTGCATTTGTTGGGGTTCAGCTTCAGTTGGTACTTCCTTAGACGCTTGAATAGCTTCAGCAGATTTACCAGGTGGTCTTCCTCCGTAAGGGATTTGGCGATCATGTCATCCACATAACATTCAATTTCTTTATGGATCATGTCGTGGAATAATGTCACCATAGCCCGTTGATATGTTGCACCCGCATTCTTCAGTCCGAATGGCATCACTTTGTAACAGAACGTGCCCCAAGGTGTGATGAAAGTTGTCTTCTCCATGTCTTCAGGTGACATTTTGATCTGATTGTATCCTGAAAATCCATCCATGAAGGAGAATACCGAGAATTGAGCCGTATTATCAACCAATACGTCAATGTGAGGTAATGGGAAATCATCTTTCGGGCTGGCTCTGTTCAGATCCCGGTAGTCAACACACATCCTTACTTTGCCGTCCTTCTTAGGCACAGGTACTATGTTAGCAACCCACGGCGGATAGCTAGTTACAGCCAGGAACCCGGCGTCCCACTGCTTTTGTACCTCTTCCTTGATCTTCATTGCCATGTCTGGGCGAGTTCGGCGCAATTTCTGCTTAACTGGTGGGCATTCTTCTCTTAAAGGTAGCTTGTGCATAACAATGTCGGTGTCCAACCCTGGCATATCCTGGTAAGACCAAGCAAACACATCCACATATTCCTGAAGCAGGTCAATCAGTTGTTTCTTCACTGAGTCTTGTAAGCAGGCCCCGATTTTAACTTCTTTCACATCTTCATCTGTACCAAGATTAATTGTTTCCACTTCCTCCTGATGAGGAGTGATAAACTTCTCCTCTTGTCTCAACAATCTGGCTAGCTCTTCAGGAAGCTCGTAATCTTCTTCAACCCCTTCATCAGCTTGATTGATCGGATTGTCAAAGTCATACGAAGTCATAGCCGTGCTGTTGTCGGTGCTGTCTGGAAGGCACTCTCTGCAAGGGTTCAGTTTGTTCATTTTAGTGATTGATTTTAATCTTGTTTAGGAAAGTGAAATAAAAGTTGTCATTTTGAAAACATTGCCATTTTATTTTTTGTACAAAAAGAAAAATGGAAAAACAGTGAGCGGAAAAGAAAAAGACTCATTTGCAAAAAGATGTCTGATATTTCATTGATTAATCTTGTTGCACAAAAAGTACAGATGGCCCGATTACAAAATGAGTCTTGTCATCTTGGGCAAGATGCAAGACTTGATGCATGCTTAAAATATACAGGAAACAATAATTACTCTGCAGGAGTAACCCTTATAATTTCCTGGGAAGACCAGTTTGAGATACGGCTCCCCGGGATCCTTGGACGAATCCAGCTTCCCAGGTTGCGTTCATCTTCCGACTCATCTTCCAAGTTGTTGACAACATCGGGGGTGAGCATACCCCCACTAACAAAGTTGGGCTTCTTAGCAGCCTCTGCTTGATCTTGTTGAGTTGGTTTGTAACCCAACCCAAATCTATCTTCTTTCTTCTCCACAGGCAACAGTTTGCCCCAGCCTTGAGCATTCCCTTCTTCCACAACCCTCCGGGCTTGTTGGTAGGATGTCATGGATGTCCCAAGTACAACAGATGTTTCATTAATATTCAGGGCCTCAAACCCTTGACTCATCGTTTCGTGGATCTCCCCATCCATCTCAATATATTTGTATGTAGCCAGATGGCTAACAAAAATATCTTCCTCTCCACAAATAGTAACGACTTGGCCCTCCCATTCGAATTTTAACTTCTGGTGAAGGGTAGACGTTACTGCGCCAGCGGCATGAATCCATGGTCTACCCAACAAACAGCTGTAGGCAGGCTGAATGTCCATCACGTAGAAGGTCGTTTTGAAAGTCTGTGGGCCAATCGTTACAGGCAACTCAATTTCTCCCAGAACCGATCTCTTAGAGCCGTCAAAGGCTCTTACTACCAAGTTACTGGGTCGTAACGCCAATCCTTCATATTCCAGTTTCACAAGAGCCTTTTTAGGTAAGACATTGAGGGACGACCCTGTGTCTACCAGCACATGGGAAAGGACTGCACCTTTACATTCCATGGTAATGTGCAAGGCCTTATTATGATTGCGGCCTCCCGAAGTCAAATCAGTGTTGGTGAATCCTAGTCCATTGCTAGCATTAACATTTCCAACTACAGCTTCCAACTGATTGACCGTGATCTCTTCCGGCACATAAGCTGCGTGCAAGACTTTGAGTAGTGCGTTCCGATGGGCCTCGGAGCACATAAGCAATGATAGAATGGAGATCTTGGAAGGCGTCTGGTGAAGCTGGTCCACTATTTTGTAATCACTTTTCTTGATGATTCTCATGAACTCATCAACTTCTTGATCAAAAGGTGTTTTTAAAGCTTCTCTAACAACCTGTTCTTCTTGCACCATACTCTTCCCTTTTGCCTTGGCAGCAGCTTCTGCTTCGGCAGTGGGTCTTTGAATTTGCGGGGCAAAGAGACGTCCGCTTCGAGTGAAGCCTCCGCCTCCTCCCACATTGTCTATTTGTGGTGCAGAAGTTGATGATTCAAAAGTGATCTTTTGTCCTTCGCAGTATAAATCAGAGCCGTAATGCCAAGGGATGGCATTACTGCTTTCATAAGGTACTGGTCCAGGCACTGTGACAGTGACTGGACTGATGGCAGCTGCAGAAGGGACTGTGATAGTCTGTGGATCATAGTATATTGTAACCGGTGCTCTGGTGGGAGTAGCATTTTGTGAGTTGTAGGCAGAGTCATTTTCAGGATCATAATAAATCGTAACTGTTGAGACATCTTCATGGTTTGCTGCTGATGTTGTAGGAGACATTGTTGGAAGGATGGGTGTTGTTGTTGTAGGAGATTCAAAATGAAGTGGTGCTGAAGTTGTAGAAGGAAAGTTTGTTGATATCTGATCAGTTGAGATGACGGATGAAAAATTTGTTGATGAAGCTGAAGAGTTGTCTGGAACAATGGTCGTTGCAGTTGTAGGAGGTTCTGGAGCTGTTGTTAATGAGATTGCTGGGTTGGTAGGTACTGATGTGGTGATTTGGAGCAGGCCACTCTGAATGAGGCCATCTATGCCATCCCTCAAGTTATCACAACCATTCACTGAAATGTTGCAGTAAGCACACCCTAGCTCACATCCTGGGAACATTTGACATTCGAGGAGCTGAGCTTTGATTTCTACCAACGGTGTCCGAATCTGACCCACACTGGTTATCAAGTAAGACGACTTGTCTTCTTCAATAGCATTGATTCGGGGACCACCATGGTGTGGCATAGGGTTCTTGTTGACATTTGGTGGTGGTGCAAAGTTTAGAGCTTTGGAATCTACCAAGTCCTGTACTTTCATGTGCAAAGCTCTGCACTTCTCTGTACTGTGGCCAGGTGCATTCGAGTGAAAAGCACATCTGGCGCTGGCGTCATAATTTCTGGGCAGACTAGCAGGATCTGGAGGTGCCAATGTCCTTAGCTCAACTAGGTTGAGTTTTAGGAGTTGTGGCAGTAATGTGGCATAGGGCATAGGGATCGGATCGATCACCCTATTGGCCTGAGAGGGCCTCTGTTGGAACGGTCTCTGCTGATTGTTGTTGTTGGTGTTGCTGTTGTTGTAATTTCTCAGAGGATACTGAGTTTGTTGCTGATACTGAGGTTGTTGCTGATAATTTTGTTGCGGTGGTTGATAAGTTGGTTGTGGATGAGCTGGAGCGGGAATGGTGACTGCTGCCACAGACCTATGAACATACTGGGGCCTGCCCCTGTTGGTGTGGATAGCATTGGTCTCACCAGTTCTTCTTGGGCCTGCAAAAGGCTTTCTTGTGTTACTGGATGAGCTTGCACCGTTGTCCGAGATCTTACCCATCTTCAATAGGCTTTCAATTCTTTCCCCGGCTATGACTACATCTGCAAAGCTGGTGGAGGAGAAGGCAGCTAGCATATCAATGTAAGTCCCCTGGAGGGTGTTCATGAACATATCAGCCATCTCCCTCTCTGACATAGGTGGCTGGACAGCAGCAGCAAGCTGTCTCCATCTTTGAGCGTACTCTCGGAAGCTTTCCCTGGATGACTGAGACATCCCCATCAGGAGGGTCCTGTTGGGGGCCATATCCAGGTTGTACTGATACTGTCTGATAAAGGCCTCTGCCAGGTCCTTCCAACATCTAATGGTTGCTCTTGTCAAGTGGGAGTACCATTCCCTCGATGCTCCAGTTAAGCTATCCTCAAAATAAAACATCCATAGCTTTTTGTCCATGGTATAGGCCTTCAGCCTCCCAGAAAGGATTGTAAATGGGTCCGGGGACAGGAAGTCCCGTTATACTTCTCAAAGCAAGGAGGCTTAAACTTGTGGGGAATCCTGACCCCGTCTACCAAGCCCATGTCCATAACATCAAAACCCAAAGAGTTCTGAGACTCCAAGGACCTTAACTTCTCAGCTATCTCATCCAGCCTTCTGTCATAGGCTTCCTCCCCAGCTCCCATCACTGTGAACTGATCTTCCTGGGGGTCTTCTTGCAGCACTCTACCTGCTGTAGCAGTCCCTTGCACATTGACAGGGATGTTGATCTCTGGATGCTGGTGGGGTCCAAAGACTGGGGGATTGACATGAGGTTGGACTCTTTCATTGTTGCTTGTCCCAGCAGTCCCTGGCTGATGGTCTTCCTGGTTTCTCCCTTCTACCAGTGCTCTTAACCTCTCCTGGCTTTGAGCCATATTGTTCATCACCTCCATAAATTGTGTCATCTGATTCCTCATTTCCAACCTCTCGTTGGTCATTTGATTTCTGACCTCTGTAAGGTCCTGCTGCATTTGATCCATCTGTATGCCCGGAAGATTGCTGCGGGTGGGGTACCTGTGTGGACGGTTGAGTGGAAACCCTCGACGTTGAGCAATAATTCCTGAAGTCACAACAGAGTTAGTAACAATAAAACAAAACCTACAAAACAAAACAAAAGGTTAGTATGCAATGCAGTGTGTCTATTTGTTTCCAAGGTATCCGGCTTGGCACGTGGTTTTGACCTTTCCAGACCCTTGAGGAAGATGCTTGTGATGTTGCTTTGGAAGAAATCAGATAAACAAATCCACACATATATTACAAAAGGTAAATGATACATAGTTTGTTTCTTTTACAATACAAGCCCTCTGAGGGGTCAAAAATACAACATGAAGAAAAGTACATAAAACGAAAGCAACAACAAGCAAAGAGTCAAACACCAAGGCCAAACTCGTCCTCCTGAACTTCCTTGAGAAGTGCTTCAGTCACAGGATCAGCTGGACGCTCCGTAAGATTCCTGATAAGGAGATTCCTTGTGGCAAAAGCTGCAGTTAGCTTCTTGTGCTGACTCTGGTCCTTTGACCTCTTCACTCCAGCTCTAATCTTCAATTCTGAGATCTCCCTCTGGGCTGCTGCCAGGGCTTCCTGTTGCTCTTTTGCACTAGCTTCCATCTGTTCAATCTTATCCTGAGTCCTTTTGTCCTCCTGAGTACGGGCTTCGGTGATCCTGACCCATCTAGCCTGACTCTCCTTTAGATACAAATCAGTCCTGGCTTTCTGGAACTGAGCTTCCTTGTAGGCATTCTTCAAGATCTGTTCTCCAGCCCTAGACTTCTTAATGTAATCCTCAGACCTCTCAATTTTAGCCAAATGCTCCACCTTCAACTTTTCTAGCCTCTCAATATCCAACCTACCATCACTTCTCTCCCAGAGGGTTTTCTGTAGAGCTTGGGTCAGCTTCTCATTTCTCTCTTTCAATTTCTCAAACTCCTCTAAGCTGACAGTTGCTGGAGGTGGGGTTGTGGAAGGTCCAGGCATATCTTCAATAGTGAAAGGCATTCCAGAAATTTGAGCCCTGGCATGAGACCACTCATAGTACTGGGCTGAGGCTACATTATTGCATTTCCCAAGAATGGTTACCCCCTTAGTCTGCACATTGTCCCAGGCCCAGGCTGCCTGCCTGACAACAGCCAGATTAGGTTTGATTTCACAATAGAGGGTCTCAGTCAGATCCTGTGCTCTAGGAGGATGGACCAATGCATAGCCCAGTTGTCTTTTGAACAGCAGAGGGTTGTAGTTGATGCAACCCTTCACTCCAATCAGAGGCACATTGGGAAATTTCCCACAACTTGTAATGATGTCTCTGCCCTTGGTGCTCTGAGTACACCATCTGATATCATCTGATGTTAGAGCAACAAACCTCCTAGCCCAGTTTTTCTGCTGGTGAGGGTTCAAGAATGCATCAGTTTTTGGCAAATGCTTGAGCAACCAAGTATGGAACAAAGGTGCACAGCATCTCACTAATCTCCCCCTTTGCTTTTCATTCCTTTGATGGGCTGAGTAGTAAAGATCTCCCAGTAAGGTGGGCACTGGATTCCTCAGGATGAAAAGATGGATTGCATTCTTGCTAACAAACCTAGGCTCATCTGCAAAAAGTATGACCCCATATATGCTGAGGGCCAACAGAGCACAGACTGCCTTCCACTCCCCTAGGGAGGCCTTCAGACTAGCCTGAGAAGTCAAGAAATCCAGATGAAAACCAGAGATTCCAGCTTTAGATGTCAAATTCTGCCCAATCAGAACTGGTTCTAGATGTAATGCTTTGGCTATCTCCTCATTACTTGGGAAAGCCATCTCAGGGTTGAAAGGGATTCCACCCCTGATGGGTACACCAACCAATGATGAATACTCCTCCAGCAAAGGTCCCAACTGGAAATTCTGAAATGTGAAGCACCTCAGAGGGGGATCATAGAACTGCAGGCAAGTATGTATCAAGCTCCTCTGTGAAGGGTCCAAATCCATAACCACATCCAAGATTCCTCCATAATGTTCTCTAAAGAGTGGTATATGGTCTGGAGTAATTAGGGTCTGAATCCTCCTGATGCTAGCTAGCTCAGGCTCAAAGAAGTGGTAGGAGATGTTACTTTTCTTAGGTGCCATGTTGCTGAAGAATGGGTGCTGATGATGATGACTGAGGACAACACTGAAGATGGGCCACTGATAGGCTGAGACTGAGGGTGCAAGTGACTGAAGCAAGTGGCTGATTGCTGAAGCAAGTGCTGATGAAGATGGGTCTAAGCTGAAGAAGGGGTCAAAACCAAGCCAAAATGATAGGATGGATACCCTAAAAAACAAATAAACACATGTCAAAATGATGCGATGAGGATGTATGCGAATGATATGCAAGGGTTTGTGACTGAGATGGATCTGATCAAGTGCTCTGATATAGGTCCATATATGTTCAAGAAATCCAAGTGGAGGTTCATAAGTCCAGTAACCAAGGTGGGGGACTCAAATAAAGAGTCACATGTCCAGGGTTAAAAATCTCAAGAACTGTTCCAAGATGGAGTACTCTTAATCAATACAAAGTAACAGGGTATGCTGAGGTCAAGGGTACCTGCAAACCTGTAAACAGCCCAACCCCCTCACAGGTGGTGTTCTAGAACAAGGATCCTCAGACTTGGATTAGTTATGAGAAGTGTAAACACTTCTAACCCGGAGGTACAGTGTTTACAATAACCATAAAAGTTCCTCCTCTAATTCACCTCAGTTTCTGAAGGTCAATACTAAAGGTCATCCAGACTTAGCAGGCTTCCCAGATAGCCCTAGTATTGCAGGAAATCTGCAACACAGAGTTCTCAAGAAGAAACCCATATCTGAACCGTGTTTCATATTCCCGCACCAGACCGAGATGGAATGGGAAATAATATGAACCACTCTAGCCTAGGTGTCACTCAGGTCCCAAGTATAGGACCTTATCTCTCAATAGAACCCCACCCACCAAAGCAACAAAACAGATCCAGCACAGACAGCATGACAGTATGATATATATGCACAAAGCTATAAAGAAAGTAATAAACAAAACTGTGCATAAAGCAGTAAATAAAACAAATATACAAACACAGATAGCACATAACACCCCAGTAAACACAAATCAATCAAGCGCTAGGAGGAACCCACAAAAAGAACCAGAAGCCCTGGTTACAGTATAAGGGTCCCCAGCAGAGTCGCCAAGCTGTCGCTCCCGAATAAATGGGGAATGGCCCAGATAAAGGTACATACGCGAACGGTCGGCAAGAGGGACAATGACAACACACAGCAGTGAACTCACTGGAGAAGAAAAGAGTCGCCAGCTAGGCATTTTTATCCCAGAGGAAAGGTAATGCTGCATAAACCTAGAAAAAGAATGGATAAGACGGTTGCGAACCAGAGAGACTGAGAAAGGGGGTTGGTTACGACCTGGGAAGGTATTAGCACCCAGATTGTCCGTCGTACTCGACGGGATCCACGCTTAAAAGATTTGTGTTTTAAAGGGGTAGTGTCAGTGCAATCTGTGTATAAAGAGCTGGAAAAGGATGTACAGGTGTCAGTGTAAAAGAAAGTGAAGTGCAATGTGTACAGTGTCAGTGTAAGGACAAGAGATGAAATGCTCAAGATAATGAGGCTAAAGAAATAATGCTGGAAGGAGGGGGAATATACAGAGACTTTTGTTTGATAACTGTTAAGTTATGCCTACGTATCCTCTCGTGCAATGAGGAAGTCAGAACACCGTAGTTCGACCCAAAGAGACTGAAAGATAAATTGACTTGTGAACTGCTTGCTTGTCTATGCTCAAGTGTATGACCTGTCTGGCTCAGGTGCAAACTGTCTTGCATTAGACGGAAGAAGCAAGTTCTCGTTTATGAATGAATGAGATGAGAAAAGAATCCCGTAGGAGACGATTATTGTTTGTTTTTGTGTTTTCAGTTTTTTATTGCTTTTGAAAGTTTGCATAAGTTAATGAGCTTAAGCCTGAACCAATGAATTTAGTAAACTCATCACATCTTCCCTCTGATTAGGGGTAATGAGAATACCTTAAGTGTGAAGTCAGCTTCTCACACTTAATCACCATGGTGTAGGGTTAAGGTCATTAACCTACTTGTGATTATTTAGATGTTTTTGGTGTTTTTGTTTAGTGTTGAGTAATGAGGTTAAGCCATAATCTGGGATTAAACAGACTCATTACACCATCCTAATAGAAGGATAATAGATGAGAATGTTTAAGCTGAGGAAAGCTCCTCAACTTAATCCATGATTAGGGATTAAACTCATGACAAAACAAGCCTTTATTGAGTGAATTTTATTTAATGATATGATGATGAAGTGATTTTTAGGGTTTGTAAGACAACTTGAGGGGGACTTGTCCATTAACACTAGGGTTAGTCCTTCTTAACCAATTAAGGAAGAATTAGAACCCTAATGCAAGGCCCAAGTTACAAGTGTGATGTCTTGATGATTATTAAGTGAATTGATTAAAGGATTTAAACACATTAAGGGTTTAACACTTAGGATTAAAGTTATACACTCCATCCTAATAGAAGGATGCAGGCATAAGCTTAATCACAAAGCCTTAAAGCCTTTAGGGTTTAGTCCCTGATTATGAGATGAGAAGAGAGACACAAAAGATGACACAAAGGTAAAACTAATGGGGGATTAATCAAAACCCTAATTATTGTCATGCTTGGTTGTTCCTAGGGTTTGTGAGGTTTACAAGAAAGAATCTTCAGAGAAACCACCAGGAAGCAGATGAAAGGAGCAAAGAGAAGCAAAGTAACTTGCTTCATTTAAGAAGACAAGTCACTTGAAGAAAGAAAGTAAGAAGAAGAAGAAAGAGCAGGCTCAGTCTCAAACACAAGATAAAATGCAGCAATGATGCATAAGAGAGATGAAAAGAAATTGTGATAAGTGAAGGCAAATTCACTTCTCAAAGTTACTTACCACCTGAAAAGTTAATGAAAGGAATGCAATACAATGCAAGATGAGATGAAATGACATGATGCAAATCAAAACCAGAAGCATACACATGATGCTAATGATGCTATGAGATGATACAAACATGAATCAAGGCATGGGGATGATCATACAAACTTATGGATGCAAATGAAGCAAGTTAAGAATTTATGAACATACATGAAAAGTTATGAAATGCAAATGGCATACAACATGGCAAATGCAAGATGCAATGATCAAACATGCTTCTAATATGTCCTAAGATGACAAGTGAATCAAATGGATGCATAAAATGTCATGGCAAGTCAAGGTATGCAAGCAAATGCAAGATGGATGCATATGGAAGCCCAAATTAGGGTTTATGATCAATGCACCAAACAAAAACCAAAATCAGAAGCAAACATCAAGATAAAAAATTGAAAATGCACTCAAAGGACCCCTAATCCTATACTAACTCACTGCCCAAAGGAGAGGTTCCAATTCCTAACCTAATTCAAGTTATGATTTTCCTAAGTTTTCTAGGGTTTTAGGGTTCCTTAACAAGAAAAAATGTCAAACAAATGGAAAATGTAAGATCAATTCATGCCAAATTAATCTCACAAACTACATGATATGCATAACACAATGCAAAAAGAATCAAAGTCCAACTCTTCAGGGTTAGGCAGAAATGATTTTTGGAAGTTTGGATCAAAATAATGCATCAAAATGATTTTAATTCCATGAAAAATTCTCAAAATGCATCAAGATCAAAAAAGAAATTTAGTTTGAGGGTTGGACAATGTTTCTAAATGTTTTTAAAGGTTTCATGAATTTTTTGGTGATTTTTAAATACCTAAAAGTATTTTTAATTAATTAATTTTCATTAATTAATTAAAAAGAAACTTTTAAATATTTAAAAATACTTTTTTAATGCTAAAAATAAAAATAAAAATATTTTGTGTTCTGAAATTAAATAATAACTTGTATAAAAAATTTCAGAATTTTTAAAGTATTTTTGCTATTTTTAATTAAATGGACAAAAGAAATATAAAGAAAATGAAATAAAATTAATAAAAATGAAAAGTATGCACATCCAGAGGCTGAGATTCAAACTGGGAGAAGGAGGGAAGACTGCGCGCGCAATCCTACGGCTGGTATTCAAACTGGTTAAATTAATATAAAACCTGATTAATTAGTTAATGACGTGGATTAGGGCTTTAATGAAGCAATCCAGGCCCTTTAATGCACGCGGGAATGGACTTGGTCAACTCATCCAACGCTCACAATTCAAACTTTATTAATTACAGGGATTAAACCCTAATTATTTTCAGGTGGCCGGAGAAGACCTCCGGTCGTCTTCTCCGGTGGGAACCCCACCTGAAAATTCCTAAAACCCTCAAAACGTAACTAAAATGAAATCTAAAAGAACAGAAATCTTTCCCACAACTCACTGGATCAAAACCCTAAGCTAAAACTCATTTATATTTCATCAATCTCATGAATCGAAACAAAACAAATTTTAGGGCAAGACTTTCAGAACACGATTAAACTCTTATTTCTCCACCATTTTCAAAACCAAAGACATCAGAGTGATCAGGGGAACATATAGAATCTATTTTAAACTTAAAAACAAGTTTCTGGAAAAAAAAGTTCTTGAGCTACCTGAGTTTTGGAGCTTTCAGTTTTGCAACTTTCTGGCCTCTTCTCTTGATGCAATCCACTCCTCTTGGTCCCTTGATGATGTCTGGATGCTTAGAGGGAGTTTATGTTGGCTGGTTTGAGAGTTTGAACAGGTTCTGCTCAAGCTCAGGTGAGAATCGTGTTTTGGATTCAGGCAGTTTAAGGCAAGGGTGAGGGGTGCTTTGTGACCAGGATGATGAGTTGAGATGATCTATGAAGTTTGTTTAAGTGTTTGTGGCTTGTATGAAGAGTTTCGAAGGCTTTTGCTTCAAGGGTGGAAAATGAGAATGTGTTGTTCTTGCTGGTTTCAGGCTTGCTTGTTATGTTGTTTGGCTTGCAATTAGTTTGTATAAACAATGCTGATTGGTCAGAAGATGTGACATGTCCTTTTGTGATAGGTATGGTTGCTTTTGCCAAAATGTCAACTTTGTGTAAGAAGGGCATGGGCTACTTTGCTAGCTTGGTACAAGGGCTTGTCTTGTGCAGCATGGTGAGGGGAGAGGGCTAGGGTGGTTCAGCATCCAAGGCAGCAAGTGGATGAGATGTTATGATGGTTTTTGCAAGTTGGTTCCCTTTGGTTCTCATGAAAATATCTTGCCTCACAAGCCATAAAACATGTGATCTCTTTGGTTCAATCTGAACTTTAAGACTTGTGTTATGTTTGTGTAATGGTTTGATACCAATTAGAAGTCACAAATTGCCTTGGTACAAGATTTTGCAAATTTCCCATTTTGTGCATAACTTGAAATTTAGTGATTTTTGCCAACTTTGATGCACCATAACTTTTGATCCAAAATGAATTAGGTCATGTTCTTGTACTTTTTGAAAAGGGAAAAATCTAATCTACAACTTTCATGACCAAAGTTTTTTCATTTGAAGCATTTTTGGATCAAAAAGTAAGGATTGAAAAGTTGCCTAAAATGACAAATTCTTTAAAAGTCAACCTTGCCCAAAAAAGTCAACTTTGCAAAAACTTCAAATTCTTGAATTTTGTGAACTTCAAACTTCTTCCATGATCAAATAAAGATCATACACACTCAAAATGATGAAGATCACTCCTTGGTTGGGTCATTGGGGGCCTCAGATGCCCTGATTTTGCACTGACTTGTCTGAAAAGTCAACTCTTGATCAGATGACTTCCCCATGGAATTTCTTCATGAAAATTGATATGCATACTCCCTATACCATATAGAGACCAATAGAAACAAGAATGACCAAAAAATTTGGAGTTATGGCCTCTGAAACCAAAACCCTAATTTTAGGTTAACTGTGCAGTCAAACCTGGCTCTGCTTCCATACCAAACCCAGTTCTTGTGATTCTTTGGAATTTTTGACTTTGAGGGGATGTAATATGATATAAGAACACACATGGACCCCTTTGAAGTGATTGGTGGCCTCTGGAGTGACTCAAGAAGCTCTTGGATTGCTCAGATCACAAACCCTAGGTGCAGATGACTTTGAATCTATGCAGTGAAACAAAAATGTGATATGAGATGGTATGATTGAGTTTATGCATATGAAATGATCACAAGCCATGGTGTGAATGGGTGAGGGCAAATTTGGGGTGTTTACATACGTCAGTTTGGTTATGCTCGGAGTAATGGTCCTCATGACATGCTTATTCAAGGTATTATGTTTGATTACGACAATGATCTTCAAGGTTACCATCAAAGTTTTATATGAGCCTGGAGCATGGTGAACATGATTAACAGTAATACCCTGGAACCAAAATACTCAATTCCTATGGAACCTTACCTCAGATGGGTGCGGTCTCGTGCTCAGACTCTTATGATGCCATATATTGTTGTTCTACCAATGATCATTGAGCCAATTGTAGAAGGATATGTTCCTTATACCATTTTTCATCCTGACATGCCTACTGACTTGGAAGAGCTGCAGAAATCTTGGATCCAACTGAAGGAGCAAAGGGATACTTTTAAGGCTCAGTCCAATGCTAGCAAAGAGAAAGTGTTGGAGCTAACAAGGTAACTTGACGAAGAGAGGAACTTCAATACATGTCTCAACCCAAAGAGGAAGCATCCATGGGAGACTTGGGTCTCAAATGTTTTATTTTTCTTTGTAACTTTTCCTATTTTCCTTCACTTTAATCCCAAGGGGCAATTATATTTTAAACTTACTAATGAAAGATTTATTTTTGTTTTCCTTTAACAAATTTAAATCCTACGTGGTCCTTGAAAACATTGCATATGCATCTACATACTATATCATTGCATAACAAGTTTCCGCGACATGTTTCTTATCTTCTCGCTGTTTATTTCAGCAGAAATGGCTCTCGAACGGTCTGTCAAAGATCTTCAAGCTCAGAACTACCAATTTCAAGAGATGATCCTGAATTTGTCCAAGGGGCAAGAGGAGTTGAAAGCACACCTCACTAAGGACACGAAAAAGAAGAATCCCGAAGACAGCAAGGGTGATCAGTTGGAACAACCGCAAGCAAATATGGCAGAGATGAGAATCCAGATGAATGGCCAGGTGGCTCTTATCCAAAACTTAGCCTAGGGGCAAGAAGAGCTGAGAGTCTTCGTCAATAAACTTCAAGGTAACGAAGTCGGGAATCTAATCATCAGTCAACCTCCGATGAAATAAGCTGACTTGGTTGAAAAAAAGATGAGGATAAGAGAAGGAAAGAGACAGACTACTACTGATAATTCTTCAATTAAAGGAAGAAGGTCTTATAATTCTCCTCAACACAAGGAATATAAAAGACAGTTTATCAAATCAATACGCCAATGTCGCAAAGTTTGCAATGCTTGTTGGAGATGAAGCTAATTACCTTGAAAAACTCTCCTATGAATCACAATACTTCATCTCTCGAATATATTCCAAATTCAAGGTGTGCATATCCCTCCAACTGTCTTGGACATGACACTAATAAGTGTTGGGCATTAAGGAATAAGATTCAAGACCTGATTGACGAAGAAATCCTCGAGGTTACGCCAAAAGACCAGATTGAATTCTCCTATCGTCCATCAAACATTGAAACTGCAAGACAAATCGCTCGAGGTAGCAAGAAAGAAATCCCACCTATCCCTGTTGAAGTTTGGGATACCTTAGGACAACCAAGTGGCATATTTGATTTCATGGTAAAATATA
Source organism: Lathyrus aphaca (assembly GCA_963966055.1). Classification (NCBI taxonomy): domain Eukaryota; kingdom Viridiplantae; phylum Streptophyta; class Magnoliopsida; order Fabales; family Fabaceae; genus Lathyrus; species Lathyrus aphaca. The sequence goes on from OZ014519.1 coordinate 458,391,417, forward strand.
CCACTCCTGAAAGTTCGCAGATTGCAATCGAAGACATTCAATCAACTGGATGGGATATCATTTGATTTCTTCAGTTGTAATTTCTTTTGTTTGCTCAAACACTTACTATTATGTCAAACTTTGTTTTCACATTAATGCATTACGTATGTTTGTCTTGAATTAATCCATTCGTTTCACTATATTTAAAATATACTTCTTACATCTCTTTTGTGATATTTAACTCTTGTTAAAGTTGTAAGCCTTTAGAGGGAGGATGACGAAGACGATACCATAATTTCAGGTAGTATGCTTTTGAACATACTATGCTGACGAAGTGCATGCATTGTTTCAATTCCTAAACAGTGGAGATATAAGGAAGTTAATCCCTAGTCAACCCTTTTGAGCCTATGAAGTAGGAATTTTCATTCTCACGTAAATTAAAACCTTAATCATAACCTGGGGCAGGGTAGTTCCTCAGTTAACTCAATTATGCCAGTTGTCCTTTTCGTACACAACTAATGATTATTCCCTGTAATCACTAAGTCCGACAGTCAATATCTAGCAAAAGAAAAGCTCACTAAGTCAAAACCTATGAAGGAGACTTAATAAAAATCGTGACATCCCGCTAACTGTAATCTTGAAACAAACAGTTTAGGAAAAAGGAATGGATAACAAAGTCAAAAGCAAAAGAGGTCACTACAAATCCTTGACAACAACAAAAAAAGATGACTGGCTTTTCAAATAAACTTCTGTCAGTGTTACAATTCCAGACTCTTTTGGAGCTTCAATGCATAAGTTAATTGAACATAGGACTGAAGAATATCACAAAGGAGGGGTCGGGTACCAATAAAATTTGAGCATTTATCCTTTGTTTCTTAAACCGTGAATCAGGCTATGTTATAACCCTTTAAAAGTCCTAACTGAAGCATGGAATAGTTCGAAAGCGTACTGCTACAAAAAAGTATTCTGACTCCTTTAAGGCTTATTATAAATCTTGAGTTAATATCATAGTTTTTACAAACATTGTTTTGCTAAAATAATTCTTTTTCAAAACTTCAAGACAGACATAAGCATTGCGTTTTGAATATCATTCTTTGCATATAACTAAGTGTTTGACAGCAGTGAAGCTTACATGATGAACATTCAATAAACCAAAGTCCTCCCGACAGACAAAATTGCTTCCTGGATCAAAGCCAATGTATACAAGGGGCATAGTCACTATCTTCCAATCAAGAGGGCATGCCATGTTATTGTCCAATTTATCTGGGGCAGTCAGGTCAAGATTCAACAATGATTAAATAGCCAGGGGTAGGTCTCCTCATTTGAATTACCATAGGTAACATTACCGAGTTCACGATGCCAGAGTGTCGCTCCCGGGATTTTCATCCTAGTACAAACGCGAAAGTGGCGCGGAAAAGGTAGAGTTGCCAACCAGACATTTTTATCCCGAAGGAATGGGAAAGGTAATGTTGCACAAACCTGAGGAAGAAGGAAAGGACAAGGTCCTGCGAACCAAAGATCTGGGTTCTGGAGTCAGTTACGACCTGGGAAGATATTAGCACCCCAGACCGTCCACCGTACCCGACGGGATCCACGTTTGCTTGTTTGTTTCAAAGGGTGAGAAATAAAATGATGCTGAACAAATGAACTGCTAAACTGGAATGAGGAATGGAAATGAGAAATGGAACTGAAAAAGAGAACAAAAATAAAGAATGGGGAAAATGTAGGGAAAATAAAGAATTTGCTCGAACGGGCCCTACCCCGCTGCCTACGTACCTCATCGGGATAATGAGGATCAGAGTTGACGTAGTTCGCCTAACTAAGGCAGGAACTATTTTGTTTGTATTTTTTTTGCTGGAACTGCGTATGTCTATGCTCAGGTGTTGCAGGCTCGTCTGGTACGAGTGCGTTTACCGTCTTGCATGCGAGACAAGTCGTCGCGAGTTCACGTTGAGAATGAATGAGATGAGAAGAGAAGTTCCCGCAGGAAAGTCGCTTATTATTTGTTTTTGTCCTTTTTATGAGAAATGTTTTGAATTTGTTTGTGGACATTCTCATACTAAGACCTATCCATCGCGGGAAGTACTTACACCTCGCCCCGAAATAGGACGCGTATAAGCACTCCGCAACAAAGTCTTGTTCCGTATAAGAACGTTCAACCTTTATTAGGTATTTTATTATTTTCTTCATGAGGTGAGAAAGAATGACTCAAGTCGGAAAAAGGACAAAAAACTAAGGGAACTAAAACCAACCCTAAGTTATTCATTATTCACAAAAGGGATATCCTAATGATTTGTGAGGTTTTCTAATCCTAAGGAAGAAAGGGAAAAGAAAGAAGGGAAAAGGATGCAACTTACTTCCTAAGGAAGATAAGTGGTCCTAACAAAGGGGGAATCCTACCAAACACAAATATGGAAGGAAAAATGAATTAAATGCATAAAAGATAAAAGAATGAATTGAAGGAACTTACCTCAATTTTCCCCTCTACAAAACAAAGGTTAATGTACATTTTTATTAAAAAAGAATGATGTAAAAACACACCAAACAATTCCTAATTAAATCCTAAGGCAACTTGGACCTTATCTAAATTCTATTTTAATTCTAAAGAACTAAAAAGAATGTTAAGACAAAAATACAGCACCTACTACAACCCTTATTATCCAAACAGCTATGGAAACTATGCATAATACAAAGCAGCTTTTTACAGCAGGCATGCAGCATGAAAAAGTAGGTGTAAAAAGTCAAATACAGCATGTACACATAACAAACAGCATACATTTTACAACACTTATATGCAAAAACAACTATGAAATGCAAAATCCAGAATTGATTATTTTCATTTTTTTAATGCACAAACTCAATGCAACATATACCAATTCATCATGAACATGTATTTGAAGCTAAATCAACATATATGAATGCAAGAACATGAACATTTAGAAGGATTATGCAATAATACATCACATGGTTGATTATGCAACAAGTAATGCAAAATGTAACACATGAACATGGCACATGGACATGATGATTATTGATTATGAACATGTTACATGTTAGCTCAACAAACATACTAAACCTAATGCAAAATTCAGAATTGAATTGATATGGATGATGTGATCATGTATGCAACAAAATGCAACCAAATGCACATACATACATAATTATGCAAAATGCAACATATCTTGATACAATGAAATGCAAAATGATTTAAAATAATGCAAACATGTAAAAACAGAATGCAACATGATTATTACATACCAAATGATGCATGAACATGGCAACAACATGCAAGAACTCAAGCTATGCACAAATAAACACAAAAATGCATAATACGCGACATGAACGGAATCGTGTCGAAACGACTCAAAATGGGGGAATGAGCTACTAGAAATGGACTCAAAAATTCCCTAAAATCACTACCTAAACATGTATGAACATTAAAGGCACTAGGAAGCAAGAATGAGAAATCAACTAAGCTAAAAAATAAAAAATCAACAGCGTTAACCGGTTAACCATATGAGTTAACCAGTTAACGGACCTAAAACAGAAGTAATTTGTGGTTGATACGCACGCATTAACCGGTTAACCAAATGCGTTAACCGGTTAACGCTGAACAAAATTGAAAAAAACCTTTGAAATAAGTGCTTTTGGCCACAAACTCACTTCTAATGATCCCTAACATACCTAGGAACATGCTAACACTAATTTCTACTTAATTTGGGATTATTTACACATGATATAACCTATAACTATCAACACCTTAAATCTAAATCCAACCAAAATCATAAAATGCAAGCAACACATAAAGAAAATGAAATCGATCGCAATCAAAACAAAAAGCGCTTAAAGAATGCCGAAATAGCGAGATGAAGAGAATAACTTAAAGAAGAAGTGATTTAGATCACCAACCTACGAAGCGGAGAAGTGCTTCGGTAATTGTTGCAAGAATCGGAGCTTGATCGAAGAGAAAACCGAAAACCGAGAAACCGCAAAATAAATGTGTTCTTGACGTTTGAACCTTCGTGCACTTCCGATAAGCCAAAATCTTCAACAAAATTCAGTAGCTTCTTCTTCCACAATCCACAAAATCAATGGAGATTGAGGCTAAGCTTCAAGATCCTCAAGTTTCAATGTGAAATTTGAAGAGCTTATTCAAAAAGCTTTAGTGAAAGGAGGGAAAAAGGAGGAAAAGTGAGAGAGAAAAAGTGATTGTGAAAGAGTGAAAAATTGGAAAATGGTGTGAACCCCTCTCAATGAAGTGATTAATGCATATATAGAGGCTAGGCTTGGAGCTAGGTTTGGGTTTGGGGCCCAAATATTAGGCTTGGGATCCAAAATTAGGTTTGGTAGTTAGTTAGGGTTAGGGTTGGAAAATGGAATATTCCTTGGAATACTCTAGAAGATGGTAGAACATGGTGGAAGTTTCCAAGGGAAATGGAGTGGAATTGAAATGGAAAAACAAGATGGAAAGATTGAAAGGAAGTGTGGAAAGAAAGTGGAAGGAAAAGTGGAGGGAAATGCAAAACCAACCACTTTTCAAATGATTTTTCTTTTGATTTTTTTATGATTCCTCCATCATTTATTTTGATTTTTTTTATGATTCCTCCATCATTTTTTAATGATTTTTTCATGATTTCGATCTTAAAAGTCCGGAGTCGACCCTTTTTACCTAGCTCGGTTGCCTTTTCCCCGATTCCTCGATTTTTCCGTCGTCTGGCCAGTCGAACCCCTTCCAAAATGAATTTATGGACGAGATTTGAACCCTATGCTTTTGACATCATATATAATACAAAGGAATCCTCTTTGAATTGAAACTTCATGAAGAAGCCCGATAGAAGTGAAACCCTAATTTGGCCTTTTCATCAGGAAATATCGCACTGCTCGCCTCCTTCGATCAAATCAAATCTTTCCCTGGCTTGTGGCTTCAAGTGAAGACTTGTGGGATATTGTGAAATCTTTGCACAAGGTTGAGAAGCTTTGTGGCCCATTGATTTCCTTGGTATAGCCTTCGGTTGCTCCGATCATTGATCACACACCTATGCCTAAACTATGCTATACATGATGCAATGTTTTTGGTTATTTTATGAATTTATGAATGCAAAATGCTATGCAAAATGTTGAGGAAATGAGAGGGAAAATTTTGAGGTATTACAGCTGCCCCTATTCAATCATCTGCAACCTGAACGAATAATTGCGAGAGCTTTTAGACGTTCAAGGTATGGAGTGATTGAATACTTGAATAAAACCTAGAAATTTGAACTCGGTGGATAGTAGGAATGCCATCTGCCTTATATATATATATTTTTTTTTTATTTTTTTTGACCTCTGAATAGGTAGCGGAAATAGAACTTGACAATGTGACTGCTGGGCAGTAACAAGCCACAAAGAAAATACGGGACTGCTGGGCAGGACCAAGCCACGGAAGGCGCCTGTTGGCGAAACAGGACTTAACGAGACCAGTAGCGGAATGGAACTCAAATCATTATGACTGCTGGGCAGGACCAAGCCATAAAGAAAACACGCGACTGCTGGGCAGGACCAAGCCACGGAAGGTGTATATTGGCGAAACAGGACTTAACGAAACCATTAGCGGAATGGAACTCAAATCAATATGACTGCTGGGCAGGACAAAGCCATAAAGAAAACACGCGACTGCTGGGCAGGACCAAGCCACGGAAGGTGCCTGTTGGTGAAACAAGACTTAACGAAACCATTAGTGGAATGGAACTCAAATCAATATGACTGCTTGGCAGGACCAAGCCATAAAGAAAACACGCGACTGCTGGACAGGACCAAGACACGGAAGGTGCGTGTTAGCGAAACAGGACTTTAACGAGACCATTAGCGGAATGGAACTCAAATCAATATGACTGCTGGGCAAGACCAAGCCATAAAGATAACACACGCGACTGTTGGATAGGACCAAGCCACGGAAGGTGCCTGTTAGCGAAACAGGACTTTAACGAGACCATTAGCGGAATGGAACTCAAATCAATATGACTGCTGGGCAGGACCAAGCCATAAAGAAAACACACGCGATTGTTGGGCAGGACCAAGCCACGAAAGGTGCCTGTTAGCGAAACATGACTTTAACGAGACCATTAGCGGAATGGAACTCAAATCAATATGACTGCTGGGCAGGACCAAGCCATAGAGAAAACATATGCGACTACTGGGCAGGACCAAGCCACGGAAGGTGCCTGTTAGCGAAACAAGACTTTAACGAGACCATTAGTGGAATGGAACTCAAATCAATATGACCGCTGGGCAAGACCAAGCCATAAAGAAAACACACGCGACTGCTGCGCATGACCAAGCCACAGAAGGTGCCTGTTAGCGAAACAGGACTTTAACGAGACCATTAGCGGAATGGAACTCAAATCAATATGACTGCTGGGCAGGACCAAGCCATAAAGAAAACACACGCGACTGCTGGGCAGGACCAAGCCACGGAAGGTGCCTGTTAGCGAAATAGTATTTTAACGAGACCATTAGCGGAATGGAACTCAAATCAATATGACTGATGGGCAGGACCAAGCCATAAAGAAAACACACGCGACTGCTGGGCTGGACCAAGCCACGGAAGGTGAGTAACATTGACTTGGAAGGACCAAGATGTCTGGAAAATGGCATAAGTATCTTCTGCGGGGAATACTTCAGGTTGAAAATGATGTTATAGGTTGACTGTAACACCTCAAAACTGGCCCACGCCGGCATGCACATGTTGGATTTATGGCGTAATGCTCCATGAGGATGGAAATGCTACGCTTTGGAGGATGCAAATGTAATGATGATTATGCATATGCAAATGCAAAGAGATCTCCTGATAAGGAGACTGCAAGTATCCTAGGCGGCTTAACTGGGGAGAACTGATGATCATCGCACTGATCTTGATCCATCCTGATGAGGAGGAGACAACTCTGCGGGGAAAGTTGTCAATGATACACCGGCTCTGAGCAGCCGCCATTGCCAAAAATAAATTGGACTTTGAGATTGGAGCGCCAAGACCCTATTGGAGAGGGACCCTTCCTGAACTCTGATGGGGAAGTGAGGACCTCCTGACTTGGCTGGGAACCAAAGGCACGATATTGCTGAGCAAGCAACTGTTGGGGAGGAGAGACACTCCTTATACTGCTGAGAATTGCCCCTGTCTAAAGGGAAACTTCTGCTTGGGGATGACACCCACCTTCTGCTACCTTGCTGGGAGAAATTTCAACTTCCACTTTACTGGGGATGATTGGAGACACCCTGGGAGACCCCTGCTCATGCTCAACCATAAAGAAATGCTCCTCCTGGGAATTTGCTTTTAGCTCTGTTAGCAACACCGGTACCTATACCTGCATGAACACAATCGATAGTACCTACAACATGGAGAGTTAGTTTGGGACCGGCCTGCCCCAGGCTCGTAGTATGAATCATTATTTAGGTATCTCGACACCCTTTCAGAGTTGTATTAAATGTTTCTGTCCTCCTGCATGAGCTAGAAAGCATTCAAATCTTCACAACACAATGTAAATCACAATTTACTGGACGTTTTCGCAATCAATCAATGCTAGATGAAAAAACAAAAACAAGAAGCAGATAGTCACAAGCTGACTGAAGTTGAATTTTTATTGATTCGGAAAAACGGCCATGAATAGGCAATACAAAGGAAGCAATTCCCTGGAAAGAGGAAACAACAAAAAAGGAAAACAAACTATCCTATTGGCAATGTGAGAAGTGGATCTCATCAAGCTTCAACCCGGTTATGACTCGTATGTCTTCAAGACACTCCGCTCGCTCCGCCCCTTGAGAAAAAGTAATTGAACTGATCTTCAACTCTTAGGATAGCCTCAACTGTAGATAGGTTACAGATCTCGCAGATCGCAGTCGTTCGTGTTAATCCCTCTTTTGTGTGGATCGCCTTCTCAGGTTTTCAATCCACCGGGATACCCTTTTTTGCCTGAGTTGTCCGATGTGGCTTTTCAACTCAGCGGGTGTACATTTTTTTCAAGATTTCCCTAACTTTTTCCCGAGCCTTTTATTCTGTTTTTGGCTCGCCGGGATGCCCATTTTTGCCTGGATCTTTATTCTGTTTTTATCCAGCGGGTCTTCTTACACGAAGTATTTTCTTACTGCGTCTGCGTTGACAGGGGATTGGAAGTCTTCTCCGTCCATGGTTGTCAGCATCAAGGCCCCACCTGAGAAAACCTTTTTAACCATGAACGGTCCTTCATAGTTGGGTGTCCACTTGCCCCTGTGATCATTAAGAGGAGGAAGAATCCTTTTCAGCACTAAGTCACCTGGCATGTACCTCTGTGGTCGCACTCTCTTGTCAAAAGCCTGCTTCATCCACCGTTGATAAAACTGTCCATGGCATACAGCTGCTAGACGTTTTTCTTCAATGAGGCTCAATTGATTATATCTGGATCAGAGCTACTCAGCTTCATCTAGCTTAATGTCCATCATCAACCGCAACGAGGGGGTTTCCACTTCAATTGGTAGGACTACCTCCATACCATACACCAGTGAGAATGGGGTTGCCCCGGTTGAAGTACGCACGAACGTTCTGTACCCATGCAACGTAAATGGTAGCATCTCATGCCAGTCTTTGTATGTCACAACCATCTTCTATACGATCTTCTTAATGTTCTTATTGGCCGCCTCGACGGCGCCATTCATCTTCGGGCGATATGGAGAAGAGTTGTGATGCTCTATTTTGAAATCTCGACACAAGTCAGCCATCATCTTGTTGTTGAGATTTGAACCATTATCAGTAATGATCCTTTCAGGAATTCCGTACCGGCAAATGATGTCTCTTTTAATAAATCGGGCTACCACTTGTTTAGTGAAATTGGTGTAAGATGCCGCTTTGACCCACTTCGTGAAATAATCAATAGCAACCAGGATGAAGAGATGACCATTAGAAGTTGTCGGCTCGATCTTGCCAATCATATCAATGCCCCACATAGCGAACGACCATGGTGAAGACATGACACTCAACGAATTCGGAGGCACATGAACTTTATCGGCATAAATCTGACACTTGTGGCATTTACGGGAGTACTTACGACAATCGGATTCCATGGTGATCCAATAGTATCCCGATCTCAACAATTTCTTGGCCATGGCATGTCCTCCAGCATGGGTACCAAAGGAGCCTTCATGGACCTCCTACATCAACATTTCTGCTTCGTGTCTATCCACGCATCTGAGCAGAATCATGTTGAAGTTTCACTTATACAGCACACCATCTTGATTCAAGAAGAAACCTCCTTCCAGTCTTCTAAGGGTCTTCTTATCCTTACTAGATGCCCTAGCCGGGTATTCTTGAGCTTTCAGGAATTTCTTGATATCATGATACCAAGGCTTGTTATCTTCACCATTGTCGACTGCAAAGACATAAGCAGGTCTTTCAAGACGGAGACCGTAATTCGAGGCACGCAATTCTCTTGACAAACCTTAATCATGGATGACAAAGTTGCTAGAGCATCGACGAATTGGTTTTCATCTCGAGGAATATAATTCAGCTTGACTTTGGTGAAGAAAGTTAACAGTCTCCTGACATAATCTCTGTAAGGAATCAAATGAGGTTGAAGAACCATCCATTTTCCATTGACTTGATTTACCACCAGAGAAGAATCTCCGAAGATCTCGAGGTTTTTGACTCGAAAATCGATTGCTTCTTCAATCCCCATGATACAAGCTTCATACTCTGCCTCATTGTTAGTGCATTCGAAAGTCAACCGAACAACTAAAGGTGTATGGACCCCTTCTGGCGAGATGATAACAACACCTACTCCACTTCCATTCATGTTCACAGCTACGTCAAACATCAACTTCCATTTGGATTCGGGCTCTGGTCCCTCCTCCGGAAGTGGTTCTTCGTAGTCTTTTGACTTGAGGAACATGATGTCCTCATCCGGAAACTCGAACCTCATGGGTCGATAATCATCGATTGGCTGTTGAGCCAAGTATTCTGACAGCACACTTCCTTTGATTGCCTTTTTCAAAGTGTAATGTATATCATACTCTGTTAGTATCATCTGCCACCGGGCTACTCTTCCTGTTAGAGCTGGCTTTTCAAAGATGTATTTCACAGGATCCATCTTGGAGATTAAGAGAGTAGTATGAGTCAGCATGTACTGTCTTAGTCGGCGAGCAGCCCATGCCAAAGCGCATCAAGTTTTCTCGAGTAGTGAGTAGCGCGCCTCACAATCGGTAAACTTTTTGCTAAGGTAATAAATGGCGTGCTCTTTTCGACCAGACTCATCCTGCTGACCCATCACACATCCCATCGATCCTTCAAGCACGGTAAGATACATAATCAAAGTTCTCCCTGGCACTGGAGGCATAAGAATTGGAGGTTCTAGCAGGTATTCTTTGATTCGGTCAAAGGCTCGCTGGCAGTCTTTATTCCATTTAATGGCCTGATTCTTCCTTAGAAGCTTAAAGATGGGCTCACATGTGGCAGTTAGGTGAGAAATAAATCGTGCAATGTAGTTTAGTCTCCCTAAGAAACCACGTACTTACTTTTCAGTCTTCGGCTCAGGCATCTCTTGGATAGCTTTCACTTTGGCTGGATCAACCTTAATTCCTCGCTCACTAACAATGAAGCCGAGTAACTTGCCAGAACGGACCCCGAAGGTACACTTATTCGGATTCAACCTCAGTCTGAACTTCCGGAGTCTGTCAAACAACTTTGCTAGATTAACCAAGTGTTCTTCCTCTATTTGGGATTTTGCTATCATATCATCAACATAAACCTCAATTTCATGATGAATCATGTCGTGAAATAGCTTCATCATCGCCCGTTGATAAGTGGCTCCCGCATTCTTCAAACCAAATGGCATGACCTTGTAACAGAAGGTTCCCCAAGGAGTGATGAAGGTTGTCTTTTCCATGTCATCGGGAGACATCTTAATCTGATTATATCCGGAAAATCCTTCCATGAAGGAGAACACGGAAAACTGAGCATTATTATCTACGAGCACATCTATGTGAGGTAGAGGGAAGTCATCTTTGGGGCTAGCCCTATTCAAATCCCTGTAGTCTACACACATCCTAACTTTACCGTCTTTCTTGGGAACCGGCACAATGTTGGCAACCCACGGAGGGTAACTGGTCACGGCCAAGAAGCCAGCATCAAACTGTTTTTGTACTTCTTTTTTATTTTAATTTCCATATCAGGACGTGTGCGCCTCAACTTCTGCTTCACTGGAGGACAACCTTCTCTGAGAGGCAGTTTGTGCACCACAATGTCAGTGTCTAAACCAGGCATATCTTGGTAGGACCATGCGAAGACATCAACGTACTCTCGAAGCATATAAACCAAACGAGTCTTGACAGATACTTCTAATGCGGCCCCGATCTTGACTTCTTTCTTGTCTTCTTCAGTACCCAGGTTTATTACTTCGACAGCTTCCTCGTGCGGTTGAATCATCTTCTCCTCCTGTTTAAGCAGTCTGGCCAATTCTTTAGGTAGTTCGCAATCCTCTTCACCCTCCTCATAGGCTTGATAAATTGGATTGTCGAAGTCATACTCAGCCATAACAGGGTCGTCATTGATAAGATCCGGTGACGAGCACCTGCATGAATGGTGATTCATGCAAGGCTTTAGGAAAGGCTTGAGAAAATGAGCAACATTGCCAGTTTAAAACTTTTCTTTCTTTTTGAAAAACAAAAGCAAGAAATGAAAGACAGAGAACAACATGAATGAATGTGAAACGTCAGCTTTATTTATGATTATGAATTGTGTTAAGAACAAAAGAACCCTTACAAAGATCTATTATGCCCTGGGCAAGACATAGTGCTTTAATACAGGAAAAACAGAAACAAAAATTATTACTCTTCGAAAGAGGTGATTGAAATAAGCCTTTCTGATGTCCAATTGCTAAGCTAAGTCCCTGGAGCGGCAGGCCTGATCCACTCATCTATGTCACAGTCACTATCAACTACGTCATCCTGCACAGCACTGATGTTTCCATAATCAACCACTCCCGCACTCATGAAAGTAATCGGGCTTTGACAACCTTTAGCACTTGGTCCAGACGATGACTTCCCAGGATGGTAATCAATTCCGAACATATTTTTCTTTTCCGACACTTCTACTGGACTTCCCCAGCCTTCTCGTATCCCGGATTCTACCAACTCGAGCACTTGCTTATAAGAGGCTATGGAAACCCCCTTCTTCGGTTCTTCGGGAGAAGCCGCCACTACAGATGCTTGTTCAGTTTTTAAGGGCTCAAAAGCCTAACATGGGGTCTCAACTATTTCACCATCCATCTCCACATATTTGAATGAAGCTAGATGACTAACAAAAATGTCTTCTTCCCCACTGACAGTTACAATTTGACCCTCCCAGATGAACTTTAGCTTTTAATGAAGTGTGGATGATACCGCTCCTGCTGAATGTATCCAAGGTCTTCCGAGCAAACAACTGTATGCAGGCTGTATATCCATTACGTAGAACGTGGTATTGAAGACTTCTGGACCTACTTTAATTGGTAAATCCACCTCCCCGAACACCGATCTCCTCGACCCATCAAATGCTCGAACTACTAGGTCGCTGGGCTTTAGAATCACTCCATCATAATCCAACTTCATCAATGCTTTCTTGGGCAAGACATTCAACGACGACCCGGTATCTACCAGCACGTGAGAGAGTACTGCACCTTTACATTCTAAAGAGATATGCAATGCCCGATTATGAGCACGCCCTTCAGAAGTTAGATCCAAGTCTGTGAAACCCAATCCGTGACTGGCATTGACACTAGATACCACTGATTCCAACTGGTTTACTGAAATATCCTGAGGCACGTACGCCTTGTTCAGAATATTCAAGAGAGCCTTCCTGTGGGAATCAGAGCACACGAGCAAGGACAAGATGGAAATCTTTGACGGAGTCTGTTGCAGATGGTCCACAATCTTGTAGTCGCTCTTTTTGATAATCCTCAGAAATGCTTCAGCTTCTTTATCAAAAGTAAGGTCTGGATCAGTTACTAGTGCGGGCTCATTGACAACCACTGGCTGCTTCCCTTTTGCCTTAGCCTGGGCTTCTACAGTGTCTCTAGGTGGTATCACACTATTTCTTAGTGCTTCTGGTGCGAATAACCTTCCACTTCTAGTAAAGCCCCCTACTCCAACATTTTCTACTTGAGCTGGGGTCGTACTAGACGTGGCCAACTCTTGCTTCTGGCCGTTATAGTATACTTCGCCACCATAATTCCAGGGAATGGCTTTATCACTCTGATACAATACTGGTCCTGTAGTAGTGATGGTTATCGGTGCCACTCTGGCCTGCGGAGGAACTTGAGATGGATCGTAGAAGATGGTTATTGTAGAGACTTCTCTTTCCTTTACAACCTTGTCAAACTACAACACTCCTTCATTAATCATACTCTGGATCCTTACTTTCAACTGCTCACAACCATTTGTAGCTTCAACATATCCTGTACAATCAATTCCACACCCAGGAAAAACACCCTTTTGTGACAAGCAAACTTTAACAACACTCAACGGAGTCTGCAGGTCATCGACATCGCGCACCAAGTTTAGATTCTCCCCTTCATCAACTGCCCCAACCGTACCTCCACGAGGAGGCATGGGGTTCTGAATTACATTAGGAGTAGGAGCAAAGTTAATCGCTTTAGAATCCAGTAGGTCTTGAACAACATGCTTCAGTGCTTTGCAGTTCTCTGTGGTATGCCCGGGAGCTCCGGAATGAAATTCGCATCTGGCATTTGTATCATAACCCTCGGGGATTTGGCCCGGCTTCGGGGGTTGTAGAGTTCGGAGTTGAATCATCTGGAGTTGTAGAAGATTCTTCAAAATCTATGAATAGGACATCGACGGAGCTTCGAAATGTCTTTCTTTGGGCTTCTGGGGGTAATATGGACGAGGAGCTCTTTGCTGATACCCTTGCTGGCGTTGTTGCTGTGGTTGTTGGACTTGTTGTTGAACAGGTTGAGCTGAGATAGTGACAGGAGCCACTTGTTGATAAAAACCTCTGTTGTTTCCTCCCCTCTGCGCGTACACTGCCCCGGTCTCTCCTTCTCTCTTCTTCACGAAGGGCTTCTTGCCACCAGAACTCGAAGCGCCCCCGTTCTGAATATTCCCTTGCTTGATCCAACTTTCTATCCTCTCGCCAGTCAAGATGATATCTGAGAATCCACTTGAAGAACATCCATCTAGCCTTTCCATGAAATGCCCAGGAAGGGTATCCAGGAACAGGTCTACCATTTCTCTCTCCAGCAAAGGAGGTTGCACTCTAGCAGCCACTTCATGCCACCTTTGTGCGTAATCTTTGAAGCTCTCGGAATTCTTCTGAGTCAGACTTTGAAGTTGAGTGCGACTGGGCACCATGTCGATGTTATATTGATACTGCTTGAGGAATGCTTCTCCCAACTCCTTCCAGTTTCTTACAGAGCTTCTCTCTAGCTTCATATACCATTCCAAGGACCCTCCGGAGAGACTATCCTGGAAGTAGTACATCCAGAGCTTTTCATCCCTAGTATGGGCAGCAATTTTTTGGTAGAATGCCTGCAAGTGAGTCTTTAGGCAGGAGCTACCGTTATACTTGTCAAAAGTCGGTGGCCTGAATTTGTGAGGAATAACCACCCCGGGGACTAGACCCATGTCAGACACATCTGTCCCCAAAGTGTCTCTACACTCGAGGGCTTCGACTTTCTCAGCAAGCATCAAAAAGTCCTGAAGATTTCCTTCTCCGTCGAACCCCATGTCATTGTTGAAAGAAGGGAACTGATCATCTTGCTTGTCTTGTATCAGAATGAAAGTTGTTGTGCCATGCTCTAGAATTTGAGGTCTGCCTGGGCCATTGTTGGTGTTGGGAGGAGTCACTTGGACGTCCGGAGTGGTTACAGGGATATTAGTCTAAGGAGGATTGAGCCCCTAAACTTCATTCCTTAACTCTTGTTGTCCCTGAGCCATCCCTTGCATCATCACCATGAACTCTCCCATTCTGGTGCGAAACTCATTAAGCTCAGTTTGCATAGCGTCCATGATTGTCCTCTGGTTGCTGCGAGTTGCGTAGCAATGCAGAATATTCTGCCGAAGATGCCGGGTCTTGGCAGCTCTCGCAATCTTTGCCTGAAACACAGATAAATTAAGCATCCTGTAGAAAACCTGCAAAACAAAAAGAAATGCAAATGATATGTATGCAATGCAATGTGTTCCTTTTATTCCCAAGGCTTTTTCCTTTCCTGGTCCGGGTATTTGGAGAATAATAATTGGGAAGAAGACCCAAGTGATGCTCAGTTCTCTTTCTGACGTCTTCCATTCTGAAGCAAGATATGACCAGGAATCGGGAGTAATGCAGACCCTGAGAATAAAAGAAACACAAATGATTAATGATGATATGATGCTTATGCAAGGCGAGGCATGTGATCAGTGAAGTGTCTGTGATATGCCAATCATATAATCAGGTGTCGGTGCAAGGTCACAATATCCACATGTCATAATAACAATCCCTCTGATCCGGGATCCACATCTTAGAACCAGAAATCCAGATCACAAAACTGAACCAAAGGCAAAACGGGTATGCTGAAGGCCTTAGGGTTCCTGCAAACCTGCAAACCCCTCCCAATCTCACGGGTGTGCTACTCGGGTCAACATCACGGACTCTCAAAGCCAAATAGCAATAATACGTTCACCAGGGAATCGGTTTGGCATTATGTACTACTCAGGGATGCCTCAATTGAGTCTGGAAAAACAAGCATCCCTCACAAGTCTCCAGCTTAAAGCATTGAATCGAGAAACAATAGTACATTCATCCCGAAGGGTACAATACTACCGTTATATGAACAGTTTGCTTTAACTGAATTCCTATGAGAGAACCAGGCCATCCTATGCGAGTTCCCAATGGACCCTCGGATGCGAGTGGGTTTACCAACAAATGTGGTTTGCCACTGTCATCACTGGAGAGGGTTGTTTCCATAAAGGTTCTCAATGATCGGTTCCCAGATGCACATAACTATCAAGGTCCTATCCCGAAGTGGAGAAAATCCCCACACAAGATATTTCCAAGACGGTCGCAGTCTGGGTGTGAAACACATCGCCACTCATCATGTCACATGCGAATACAACGTGTCCACGCTAATCCTATAGTGCACTCAAGCCGGGTATTTGGCTTATCTCACAGTAACTCCCATCCCACAGAAAAAATGAAAACCAGCACAGCCAGACAGTCCAGTATAATATGATGCATGGAAAATAAATACTGAAAACAGTAAATAAATGCGGTAAAGTAAAGCTGTAAAGTAAAAACTGTAAATAAAAACAGTAAAGCTAAATTAAAGCACACAGCAACACACATATAGAAACCCAAAGAAACAAAACCAAATAGGCGCTAGGTTTGACTCTACAAGGGAAACCAGAGATTCTGGGTTCGGTCCCCAGCAGAGTCGCCAGCTGTCGCGCCCGAGATTTTCATCCTAGTACAAACGCGAAAGTGGCGCGGAAAAGGTAGAGTCGCCAGCCAGACATTTTTATCCCGAAGGAATGGGAAAGGTAATGTTGCACAAACCTGAGGAAGAAGGAAAGGACAAGGTCCTGCGAACCAAAGATCTGGGTTCGGGAGTCGGTTACGACCTGGGAAGGTATTAGCACCCCAGACTGTCCTCCGTACCCGACGGGATCCACGCTTGCTTGTTTGTTTCAAAGGGTGAGAAATAAAATGTTGCTGAACAAATGAACTGCTAAACTGGAATGAGGAATGGAAATGAGAAATGGAACTGAAAAAGAGAACAAAAAGAAAGAATGGGGAAAATGTAGGGAAAATAAAGAATGTGCTCGAACGGGCCCTACCCCGCTGCCTACGTACGTCATCGGGATAATGAGGATTAGAGTCGACGTAGTTCGCCTAACTAAGGCGGGAACTATTTTGTTTGTGTTTTTTCTAGCTGGAACTGCGTATGTCTATGCTCCGGTGTTGCAGGCTCGTCTGGTACGAGTGCGTTTACCGTCTTGCATGCAAGACAAGTCGTCGCGAGTTCACGTTGAGAATGAATGAGATGAGAAGAGAAGTTCCCGCAGGAAAGTCGCTTATTATTTGTTTTTGTCTTTTTTATAAGAAATGTTTTGAATTTGTTTGTGGACATTCTCATACTAAGACCTATCCATCGCGGGAAGTACTTACACCTCGCCCCGAAATAGGACGTGTATAAGCACTCCGCAACAAAGTCTCATGTCGTATAAGAACGTTCAAACTTTATTAGGTATTTTATTATTTTCTTCATGAGGTGAGAAAGAATGACTCAAGTCAGAAAAAGGACAAAAAACTAAGGGAACTAAAACCAACCCTAAGTTATTCATTATTCACAAAAGGTATATCCTAATTGTTTGTGAGGTTTTCTAATCCTAAGGAAGAAAAGAAAAAGAAAGAAGGGAAAAGGATGCAACTTACTTCCTAAGGAAGATAAGTGGTCCTAACAAAGGGGGAATCCTACCAAACACAAATATGGAAGGAAAAATGAATTAAATGCATAAAAGATAAAAGAATGAATTGAAGGAACTTACCTCAATCTTCCCCTCTACAAAACAGAGGTTAATGTACATTTTTATTAAAAAAGAATGAGGTAAAAACACACCAAACAATTCCTAATTAAATCCTAAGGCAACTTGGACCCTATCTAAATTCTATTTTAATTCTAAAGAACTAAAAAGAATGCTAAGACAAAAATACAACACCTACTATAGTCCTTATTATCCAAACAACTATGGAAACTATGCATAATACAAAGCAGCTTTTTACAGCCAACATGCAGCATGAAAAAGTAGGTGTAAAAAGACAAATACAACGTGTACACATAACAAATAGCATACATTTTACAGCACTTATATGCAAAAACAGCTATGAAATGCAAAATCCAGAATTGATTATTTTCATTTTTTAATGCACAAACTCAATGCAACATATACCAATTCATCATGAACAAGTATTTGAACCTAAATCAACATATATGAATGCAAGAACATGAACATTTAGAAGGATTATGCAAGAATACATCACATGGTTGATTATGCAACAAGTAATGAAAAATGTAACACATGAACATGGCACATGGACATGATGATTATTGATTATGAACATGTAATATGTTGGCTCAACAAACATACTAAACTTAATGCAAAATTCAGAATTGAATTGATATGGATGATGTGATCAAGTATGCAACAAAATGCAACCAAATGCACATACATACATGATTATGCAAAATGCAACTTATCTTGATACAATGAAATGCAAAATGATTTAAAACAATGCAAACATGTAAAAACAGAATGCAACATGATTATTACATACCAAATGATGCATGAACATGGCAACAACATGCAAGAACTCAAGCTATGCACAAATAAACACAAAAATGCATAATACGCGACATGAACGGAATCGTGTCGAAACGACTCGAAATGGGGGAATGAGCTACTGGAAATGGACTCAAAAATTCCCTAAAATCACTACCTAAACATGTATGAACATTAAAGGCACTAGGAAACAAGAATGAGTAATCAACTAAGCTAAAAAATCAAAAATCAACAGCGTTAACCGGTTAACCATATGCGCTAACCGGTTAACGTACCTAAAACAGAAGTAATTTGTGGCTAAAACGCACGCGTTAACTGGTTAACCAAATGCGTTAACCGGTTAACGCTGAACAGAATTGAAAAAAACCTTTGAAATAAGTGCTTTTGGCCACAAACTCACTTCTAATGATCCCTAACATACCTAGGAACATGCTAACACTAATTTCTACTTAATTTGGGATTATTTACACATGATATAACCTATAACTATCAACACCTTAAATCCAAATCCAATCAAAATCACAAAATGCAAGCAACACATAAAGAAAATGAAATCGATCGCAATCAAAACGAAAAGCGCTTAAAGAATGCTGATATGGCGAGATGAAGAGAATAACTTAAAGAAGAAGTGGTTTAGATCACCAACCTACAAAGCGGAGAAGTGCTTCGGTAATTGTTGCAAGAATTGGAGCTTGATCGAAGAGAAACCCGAAAACCGAGAAACCGCAAAATAAATGCGTTCTTGACGTTTGAACCTTCGTGCACTTCCGATAAGCCGAAATCTTCAACAAAATTCAGTAGCTTCTTCTTCCACAATCCACAAAATCAATGGAGGGTTAGGCTAAGCTTCAAGATCTTCAAGTTTCAATGTGAAACTTGAAGAGCTTATTCAAAAAGCTTTAGTGAAAGGAGGGAAAAAGGAGGAAAAGTGAGAGAGAAAAAGTGATTGTGAAAGAGTGAAAAATTGGAAAATGGTGTGAACCCCTCTCAATGAAGTGATTAATGCATATATAGAGGCTAGGCTTGGAGCTAGGTTTGGGTTTGGGACCCAAAAATTAGGCTTGGGATCCAAAATTAGGTTTGGTAGTTAGTTAGGGTTTGGGTTGGAAAAGGGAATATTCCTTGGAATACTCTAGAAGATGGTAGAACATGGTGGAATTTTCCAAGGGAAATAGAGTGGAATTGAAATGGAAAAACAAGATGGAAAGATTGAAAGGAAGTGTGGAAAGAAAGTGGAAGGAAAAGTGGAGGGAAATGCAAAACCAACCATTTTTCAAATTATTTTTCTTTTGATTTTTTTATGATTCCTCCATCATTTCTTGCCAAATTTGAACCATAGGATCATTGTAACCCTAATTTCATGATTTCGATCTTAAAAGTCCGGAGTCAACCCTTTTTACCTAGCTCGGTTGCCTTTTCCCCGATTCCTCGATTTTCCGTTGTCTGGCCAGTCGAACCCCTTCCAAAATGAATTTGTGGACAAGATTTGAACCCTATGCTTTTGACATCATGTATAATACAAAGTAATCCTCTTTGAATTGAAACTTCATGAAGAAGCCCGATAAAGTGAAACCCTAATTTGGCCTTTTCATCAGGAAATATCGCACTGCTCGCCTCCTTCGATCAAATCAAATCTTTCCCTGGCTTGTGGCTTCAAGTGAAGACTTGTGGGATATTGTGAACTCTTTGCACAAGGTTGAGAAGCTTTGTGGCCCATTGATTGCCTTGGTATAGCCTTCGGTTGCTCCGATCATTGATCACACACCTATGCCTCGGCTATGCTATACATGATGCAATGTTTTTGGTTATTTTATGAATTTATGAATGCAAAATGCTATGCAAAATGTTGAGGAAATGAGAGGGAAAATTTTGAGGTATTACACAGAGGCATATTATTGTAGGGCATTTTGTTTATTTCTCTTGAGGTAGCCCTTTTCAAATACTTCCATTATGGGAAAAATCATCCTCAGCTAGGAGCAACACTCTCTTTTCAAATCTAATCAGATCAAATTCAGTTTCAAGCTCCTTAACCATTACCCAGGGTGTACATGATCCACCGTAGTTTGAAAGCACATTCCTCTCATTGCATTGCCTTGATACCGGATTTCAGCAAAAGCCATTGTGGAAATTAATTGTTTGTGCCAATAGTATCAGATGGTGTCAGTATCATGTCTTCGGATTCAGTCATGATAATTCCTAGAAAATTACTCGGATAGTTGAGAATATCAGAAATTTTGAATCCATTGATTACTTTGAATGAATATATGATTTCGAATTTGATTGATGTTTACTAAAATTACAATAATAGCATTTACTAAAGAATCTCGGAGGTAGAAATCCCCAGCAAAGTTCATATCCAACTAATCTTCACAAATTCATCCCCACAGCGTAATCTTTACGGATTTATTTCAGCGAAGTATTCCAAGTAGCCTCTTGTACCTCCAGCTCTACAAAGTCCCATACTGATTTCTCTCAAACCTGATATCCTCCAAAGAATTGACACTTGGCCAGATAAGTATCTCAGGGGAATGTCTGTCTCTTTTATCCCTAGTCAGGGTATTTAGGAATTTAATCTTTCAATAAAAAGTACGACGAACGGAAATCGAAAGGTCCTAAGTACGATATTCAGAAACAAGACAGGAACGATGTCTTCATACTCCTCAACAACAATCAGGATTTATTTTCCCCAGCCAGTAGTTGTTACATGGAGCCACTAATGGGCTTCAACTACATAATTCAGACATACATCATTTACATCATATCATGAAATACACATCCACAACGCATACGACATTCTCATTTACATTAAGAACGTCATACCATGCATGCATACATCAAATAATCTTGCATAAAACTAACCTTTGGTTTTTAGGATAGTTGCGGTCGGATAAACACTATCAACTCTAAGAGACAGTTCAGAGATGATCTAAACGAAGATCTAGTGCAGATAATTAGTGCAGGATATTGTCCAGAAGCAATTCAGAGATAATATAAACGAAGATTTAGTTCTGATGCTTAGTTCAAGATATTGTCCTAGAGACAGTTCAGAGACGATTTAAACGGATATCTAGTATTGATACTTAGTGCATGATATTGTCCAGAAGCAATTCAGAGATTATCGAAACGAAAATTTAATTATGATGCTTAATTCAAGAAATTGTCCTTGAGATAGTTCAGAGACGATCTAAATGAAGATCTAGTGCTGATACTTAGTGCATGACACTTTCCAGAAGCAGTCAGAGATAATCAAAACGAAGATTTATTTCTCATACTTAACTCAAGATATTTTTCCAAAGACAGTTCAGAGACGATCGAGACGAAGATCTAGTGTTGATACTTAGTTCAAAGTATCTTTTCCCCCCAGAGGCAGTTCAGAGACGATCTAAACGAAGATCTAGTATTGATACTTAGTTCAGGATATGTTACAAAAACAGTTCAGAGATGGCCGAGACGAAGATCTAATTCTGGTACTTAGTTCAGTAACAACATTCAGATAAAGTCAAACGTAGACACATTCTGACACTCCTATCAACAGATACTTTGGATGGAATCTATAAACCCATATCTAATCACCTTGAATGGCATCTCTAAGATCATTCAAGCAATACAATCAACCAACAATATTACTTTGCACACCGACGAGTGCAGATTTTTGGGCTTAAGTGTTCAATCCTCTTCGACCTTCACGTCACGAATGACGTACATGCCAATCTAACTCCTCAGGTTTCAGA
This sequence comes from Lathyrus aphaca, assembly GCA_963966055.1. Classification (NCBI taxonomy): domain Eukaryota; kingdom Viridiplantae; phylum Streptophyta; class Magnoliopsida; order Fabales; family Fabaceae; genus Lathyrus; species Lathyrus aphaca. Next base: position 458,413,433 of record OZ014519.1, read on the forward strand.
AAATTGAACAGGGGAAGTTGTTGTACCCCAAAATTCTCCCTCACATATTCAAGATAATATGTCTAAAGTAGGTCTCCTAATGGTCACAAGATTCACAATTGCACAAAAGGGATTCAAGGTTTCATCAGACAAAGCCTCCTCCTAAGCAATGAATTTTAAACTAGGGTTTTGATTTTCCCAAGTTAAATTGGACTTCTAAAGCCTCAAGTGGACTTCATGACATCGCATATACTTCAAAAAATCCTCATGTCAAGTTTCAAGACTTTCCCCACAAGTTTGGTCAGTTAGATGCTCAGATAATCAAAAATCAGTAAACTTGGTCAAAAAGTCAACTGTGGTCAACATAAAGTCAAACTTCAATATTTTTGGTCAACATCAATATTATGAGTTGAAATTCATCATTTGAACAAGTTTTGATCATAATTCATTAAGGAAAGCTCAGAATCATCAAGAATCAAGTTACTAAATTAGGGTTTTGTGTAGGAAAAGTCAACTATACTTTGACCAACCCTATCTTTCACATGTTTCAACAAAAATTTCCCATAGAAAGTTCATTTTAAAGAAAATTCAATTCCCTACAAATTTGTGTCTCACAAGCTAAGGCCAAAAATGCTTCATTTGAGAGATATGAGTCAAGACATTACATGTCTTTTGAAAAGTCAACAAAAATTCAACTTTTTCAAAAGCTCATAACATAAAAATGGAAGATCAAATGGACATGGGACCAACATGAGTAGTTAGAGGACACTCTAAGCTTTCTAAAAAGTCCTAGAACACATACATGGGATAAAAATTTAGAGAGTTATGCATTGTTGAAGTTGGGCAATTTTGAGGAGGTGTATGAAGCAAAAATGGCCAAAACTCAAGTTTCTTCCAAATGGTCCCATATTTGTCCAACCCAAACTCAATTATAAGATCATGCACGACCCATAGATCATAATATCTGATTTTTTTATATTTATTTTATATTATATTGGATTTATTTCATTTAAATTCAATTTTAATTAAGATAAATATTGAAAAATCAAATATTTGATCTTAGGTCTATTTTGGGATCAAATATTTGATGATTATGATGATTGAAAGTGTCCAAATTCGTAAAAAACCAAAAGGGTATGATTTCATCTAATTTTTGGACCAAAATAGAAATCACCTTTCTTCACCTTCAAGCAATCTCAAATCCATCCACAAAGGCCCAAATTTTTGACCTATTTGATCCCTCTATAAATACTTATCATCTCCACAAGTCAAGAGGATGGAATTTTTGATCAAAGAGAGCATACAAAACTTTAAAAAACTCAAGAGTAAGTTGGATTCATTTTTAGGGTTGCAGCCATTCTCAAGGAGGTTTGAAGGTCCAAGAACATTTCTTAGACTCTTCTGAAGGCGTACCAATCATCACATTTGCTCCAAAACCTCATAAAACGCCATAACCGAATTTTCCTTTTTTGTTTTTTTTTTCAATTTTTCGATTTCATATTTATACGCATGATACGTCTAATCTATTTGTATATTTGTGTTTTGTATGATGTGAGCAAGCTATCTGGGCGATCGAATTGAAGTTTAAGGCACCATGGAGAACTAAATTGTTGGTTAATTAGCTATAATCCGTTTCCGCCGATACTTTGAAGGCTACAGTCGTGATAAGAATTTCAGTCTAACAGGTAAGTCAGGTAAGTGCTACTGTTTTTATTTACTCCGAATTTTTTCCAGAAGTTTAGACAAAAAAATCGAAGAACACTTTTATTTTAGAATAGAATTCTAAAAGATTTCAACCCTCAAAATCGCAAATTCCTCTTTTTTCTATTTTATTTGATTTATTTTCTATTTCCATATTTTCAAAAAAATCTAAAAAACATTGTGCGTTCCTTATTTGATTTTATTAGATTTTTAACATCGTTTTAATATTTTTTAGATTTTATTTTAACCGCTTTTCTTATTTTCCATTATTTTAAAATCTGCAGTGATTTTATCTGACTCTGTTTATTTTTTTTATTCTTCTAAGAGCATGATAAAAAAAAACTTATCCTCCTCTCATCCCAAAGACTTAATATTCTTCCGATCTTATCGTTTCATTTATTTTATGATTTCTAAAGATAATGTAATTGCTAAAGCCTTGCAATAGTTTAGGTTTATTTTCCGCACTTTACGTTTTCTGTCAGGTTTTATTTATGTATCTCTCCCAAATCCATGTAATAGTTTAGGGTTTTTATTTTCCGCTTTTAATTTCCGCAAAATAATTAAACTGCGTGGTTAGTAATAATAGGGTGTGAAAAGATATGTATGCAAAATCAAATTGGACTTAACCCACTAATCCAAAAGATAAATATCTGAAATTAATATTCACACATGTAAGTCGATCGTTATACGATTGCCATCTGCACCTACTAGGGTTTCTCCTCTTGGTTGCCTTACGAAAATATGCTCAAGTCCCCCGAACATGGGGGTATCTTAGTAAAGTTTCCTACGAATAAAATCATCAAGTCCCTTCAGATAAAAGATCATAGTCCCTTCAAGTTGCATACAAATAAATGATCTCGTCCCTTGATGACCCTACAAAAATGATTATAGTCCATTCGAATTACTAAGATATCCTATAAGGTTACCTTATATGACCATACGATAACCCTACGCCCGTCCCTTTAAACATCCATGATAAAGACTACTTACTCACTAATAATAAGGACAGTCTTACCTATAAGGAAATAAATAACAAGAAAGACCATACAAACTTAGGGTAAGTAGTTCTTAAGTACTTGCTCACTTCTTTTCAAAACACTCTTTACACCCCACTTTTCAAAATACTTTCAAAACTAAACACTTTGTATACATCCATACGAGGATCATTACAAAGTTAAAGACTTACGAAAATATTTTCTAAACACACACTACATTCTTTTTCAAACAAAAGTAAAGTGAGCTAAGTAGTTAAGAGCCCATGGATAACCATGGATACAAAGGGTGCTAACACCTTCCCTTTGTATAACTTACCCCCCGAACTCAAATCTTTTTAAAAAGGTATTTCTTGTTCTTTTATTCCTTTTCCTTGTTGGATAAAATAAAAGTCGGTGGCGACTCTTGCTATCCGCAACATTGTTTTTGGAAACAAAAACGCCCAAGTCAGTTCTCCCACCGTGTTACAGACGTTGTCAGTATTTTGGTTCCTATTGAACACAACTAACCTTGGTTGATCTTCTTCCACTGGGATTTGTAGTTGACGTCTAAGAGGTTCGACGCTAGGTTGTTCGACTATTTCTTGGTTCATCCTAGGAACGTTCCTTTGATTTTTTTTTGGATTTGATTGCTGGTGGGTTCCTCTTCGAAGGATACCCCTTTTATTTTCCACCATATATTCCCTTTGAGAATGTCAACAGGTTGTGGTACACCAAAGAACTCTGAAAGGCGTGTCATTTGCATTGCCATTTGTTGATTGGCTTGGGTGGTGTTTTGGATAGGGGTGAAAATTGCCTGGTTTGGGCTAAAGTATAGACCATTTCGTAGTTACTTTCGTCCATTTATTTTCTAATATCCGCTACATAATTGTTGGTGAAATTAGGCATTTGGGTGGAATAATTCATCCCAAATGGTTGGCTGTTTCGACCCAAGTTACTCCTTGAACCAACCCCTTGTAATGGTGACATTGTGTTCATTACTGGTTCTGAAAACGTCGAAGGAGAGTTATGCGAACCTTCCACTATTGAAGTTGGCATTCCATAGGGTTGTTCTCGACCAGTGACTGGCATAGAATATCCTGGTGATGGAAAAGGCCTATAGGTTGAAGTTCCTATTGGTTGAGGAGTCTCAGGGGGTCCCATATGTCCTATGTATATTAGAATAGGTTCGTTATAGGTAATTGACTGGGTAGGCGTCAAACTTTCCATTGATGCATTGGTTCGGATACGGTTGTTGGAATCATTGGTCCTCCTGTCAAAGACACATTGGGTGCATCTCCGTTATTTGATAAATTTGGAGTATTTTGGTTATTTGTATGGTTTAGATTTTCCATTTTCCTTGTACATCTTCTCCTAGGTCTAACTTCATTGGTAATGTCTAACTTACCACTCCTTAATAACATGTAACTAAGTTTATAAAAGAGAAAGTACTTGAACGAAAATGATGCAAATTCTTACAAAACACCGAAAAAATCTTTTCAAAAGGTCACTTAGCATTGTCCCACTGGGCATGCCTATTTGTTTGCTGTGAAAATTGGTAAACAATTGTTGGTCTTCTAAATCTTATAAACTTTGGTTACTCACAGGATCAACCAGATTGATCCTAGGACATGTACTAATTGATTCTTATATGGTGTCTAGAAAAGTAATGAACACTTCGTCAAAGTTCATGATAAAAGGTTTTGCTTTTAAAATGTAAATGAAAGATAATTGTAAAGGACTTTAGATTGAAATGCTAGTAAAGAACATAAAATAAATTGTACAAGTAAAGATAAACTCTAAATGAAGAAACTTGATGAATTGCATTAACATAAAAATGGTGTTTTTACAACGTACATTCTCTCACACTTGATACTTTGAGTAATATAGAATTTTTGTACACAATTTAACACACACAATCTCCTCATGGAAATCTCTTATTTATAACAAACAAAAATAATTGCCTCTAATGGCCTATAAACTAAATCAAGACAAGTGTTGCTCTGCATGTATTTTCCCTTTAAATGTGATCCATGTGTCCTTATTTAAGTTGGATAAGAACAAAGAATTCCCTCTTTTGTTTGGATTTAAATCTTTTGTCGAAGACACCTTCATTAAAGGCTCAGTCGAACCTGGATCTTCCACTTAGCAAATATTTTCTAAGTCCTGAATTTTGTACTTCAATATTCCTTATTTCCTGAGGACTCCTTCAACTAGGATGTTCATTGAATTTCTCGTCGAAATCTTCAATTTTCCATATAATTATTATGCTCTAAAATAACATGGAAATAAGCATCAAATTAAGGAGCTAACACTCACATATGTTGGTGAGCGTTGGAAGGGCTTTAAGATACAACTCATTTGTGATTATATTACTCATCCAAAAGATGAAGATAAGATTGAAGATAAGCCTCCATACTTGATGTATTCATTTATTGATTAGGATGTTTGATGTATTCATTTATTGATTAGGATGTTTGATGTAAAGTCTTGTAACACTCATGAACTCTTGGCTAAGTTCAAAAAAGGAAAGGATAATAGATCTAGAAATATCTATTCATATAAGTTGTCTCGTGGAGGATATGAAAAACTTGAAAAGAAGATGATTGAAGAAAATGGAAAATAAAGGGAATTTGAGTTAGAAGATTATATAAGCCTTGATCGCACTCCATCTCCATCACCACGCCATGAGAAATGGAAGAGGCACATCAAAGAAAGGGAGACGATTCCACATTAGAGGCTACACGCGAAATGGTGGAAAAGATTGTAATTATATACTTTTTTTCAACAATATTTATTTTAATTAAATTAATTGGAAAAGATGAAATTTTATATGTGTTGTCGGATGTACTAGTTAAACAATCTAAAGTCGGCCTATTCATTCCAAAAGATTGTCTTGCCATCTTGGAAGAAGAGATTGTAACCAAGGAGCATCTTGGGTGTGTCAATGGTATTGGAAGAGGTGTTGACTTAAATTCACATTTTCGACATCTAAATTACATAGACAAGTAAACCTTATGAGAGAGATTTAAGAGATAGTTTTTGTAACAATGGGGAGGTAAAGGAGAAGTGGATTCAGAAGGAGAGGGAGAGTTTGTTGCAACAAGTGCGGGAGACTATTTAGAAGGAGAAAGAGGAGAAATAGAGGTTGGCCTAGGAGGAACGAAATAATTTGAATGTGGAAGAGCATAAGAAGATGTCCAAGAAGTTTACTCGCGATGTGTAACACCCCTTTTACCCCACAACATATTCAAGCATAATTTTAAGAAAAATCAGAGTTTCAACAAAAATGGCATTACATTTCAACATAACATCACTAATACTCATTTATGTATCTTGTCCCATAACATGGGTTGCAACTTGTATCATAAATAAAATAAAACATCAATTCATGGCAGCTGATCATTGTTCAATAACTTAATCATCACGATAAAAAGGATTCAAACTATAATCCAAAACATCGTCATCATGTGTTAAAAAAAACAAAAAGAACAAAATAAACCAAGTGTTCCCAGTGTTACATGACACAAAGCAGGACACCAACTATACTATAAACGAAAAGAACGCACTCCTAGCTACTTCAAATAACTGAACTATTCTTGAGAATCTGCCGGATGGCATAGTAAACCATCACGAAAGGAAAGCAGGGTGAGTAACTCACATTCAAAATAAATAATATAAAGAAGGAATTATAAGACGACATACAATCATACATTCACTTACATCCAAACTCATCCACATACAACAACAACAAGTCACATCATCATAACACAAATGCAATCATGCTATGCCACAAATAATGAAATGCAACTTCATAAATGCATGTGGTACCGATTTCAACATGTGATGGACACTGGCCATCAACCCTCCACAAGGAAGAACAACATAAGCAACAACACCTCCATAAATGCACAATGCAACAACAACTCCATAATCATCTTAATCAAGATTTGCATCAACATTCATCCTTATACATCTACTTTGCCGACTCATATTATCAATACTACATAGCATCATTTTACAACATAGTCATCATAACATCATTTCATCATTATTATTACACATTTAGTCTATTATAGCATGGTAATAACTCACGGAAACATCATAACAACATAGCACAACAAAGCAAATCATCACGAGTTATCCAAGAAAAGAAATTATTTTTAAAAAAAGATATATGTCTCGCAAAGCGGGCAATTCTCTGTGTGTGAAGTTCCCAAAATTCCACTCGCTCGCTAAGCGAGAAGGAGGTTTCTAACAGAAAACCCTACGATTTTATGTGCATCTCAGACACGCCCAGAAACCCTCAAAACACAAATTAGAAGCAAAAAAAAACAAAAAACAACAGAAAAACAACCATAAAACCTATTATCATCATGTATTCATCACTTATAACCTCTAACAACAACATATCATCAAAAACTATCAACAATCTACCTAACCTTAAGGTTTTCTACAAAAATTCCTTTTTTCTCATAAGATAATCGATACATTATAGATATTGAAAGAGAATTACTCCCCATACCTTAATCGATTGAGCTTCACGATCACTCATTGAGCAATTTTCCTTTAGTCTCCTTGTTCTTCAGAGCAACCTTCAGTCTTCACCAAAAACACGATTATGAGAAATTGATCGTAATACCTTTTCTCATAAACTACTCAAAAGACCACTCTACCCTTTAGACCTCCAACTTCTTTTATTTTATTTTTAATAATAATATTTAAATAATATCCAATTATTATAATATCGCTATTTAATAAAATATTCCATTATCTTAATATTCCACAAAATACCACAATTTACCACACATTCATAAATAATTAAATAAATAATTAAATTATGAAATTGGGGTGTTACAACTCTCCCCCATTTTAAGAATTATCGTCCTCGAAAATGTTACCTGAAACAAATAGAGTCGAATACAACCCCTTCATATGAACTTCATGTTCCCAAGTCCAACTTTCACCCGCTGGTCCACCCCACAATATGTTTACCAAGACAATCTCTTTTCCTCGCAACTTCTTCATTTCTCGGCCATCTATCCGTAATGGTAATGCTTCAACAGTCAGATTATCTCTTACCTGCATGTCATCCATATGAATCACATGCAATGGATCACACACATATTTCCTCAACTGCGACACATAGAACACATCATGCAAATTTGCAAACGATGGTGGTAACGCAATCCGATAAGCTACTGCTCCGATCCTTTGCGAAATCTGATATAGACCAACAAAACATGAAGTGAGCTTTCTAGAATTCAAAGCTCTTCCGGTGCTAGTCACCGGAGTAACTCTCAAGAACACATGGTCTCCCTCTTGGAACTCAAGAGTTTTTCTCCTTTTATCATGATAACTCTTCTGTCGATCTGAGAAACCTTCATTCTTTCTTGTATCATCTTAATCCTCTCAGTCGTCTCTTACAAAATCTCAGGTCCGAGTACTGCACTCTCGCCTAATTCATTCCAACACAATGGAGTCCGAAAACTTCTAACATACAACGCCTCAAACGGTTCCATTCCAATACTAGCATGATAGCTATTATTGTAGGTAAACTCAATCAACGACAAATGACTATCCCAAGATCCCCCTTGATCCAGCACATAAGCTCTTAGTAAATCCTCTAAAGATTGGGTAGTCCTCTTTGTCTGACCATCTGTCTGTGGATGATAAGCAGAGATCATCCTTAACTTAGTACCCTAAAAGCATCTTGTAAACTCTTCCAAAACCTCGACGTAAACCACAGATCTCCATCTGATACGATACATTACGGTATCCCATACAACTTCACAATATCTTCAATATACATCTCAGCTAACTTCTGCATAGAATGATTAATCTTCATCGGTAAGAAATGGGCCGACTTAGTCAATATATCTACAATTACCTAAATTGAATCATTTCCCTTAGCATTCTTCGACAAACCTGTCACAAAATCCATGGAAATGCTATCCCACTTCCTTTCTAGATTATTCAACGGATGCATCACACCTAACGGTTTCTGATGTTCAATCTTCGACTTCTGACAAGTCTACCATGCATACACAAATTTCGTAACATCCTTCTTCATACATAGCCACCAAAACAATTTATGCATATCATGATACATCTTCGTAGCACCAGGATGGATACTCGATATACTTCGATGTCCTTATTCTAAGATACTCTTCTTAATTTCCGGAACATCAGGAATACACACTCTATCCCAGAATCTCATCACACCATTCTCATCAACTCAGAATTCACCTCCATTACGTTGGTTAATCAAAGTCAACTGATCAACCAACTTTAAGTCAGATTGTTGTCCTTGACAGATTCTTTCCATAATTTCACTTGTCAACTTCAGCATTCCCAACTTCACACTCTCAAATGTAGCCTCACACAATAAAGTCATGTCTCCGAAATGTTCAACCATTTCAAGGTCTTTCACCATCAACATCGACATATGCAATGTCATCCTACTCAAAGCATCTGCAACCACCTTTGGCTTACCAGGATGACAATTCAAATCAAAGTCTTTCAACAATTCCAACCATTTTCTCTACCTCATATTCAGTTCCTTCTGATCAAACAGATATTTCAAACTCTTATGATCACTGAACACTTCGAATTTCGAACCAAAGAGATAATGTCTGCAAATCTTCAACACAAACACCACAGCCGCTAATTCCAAATCATGTGTAGGATAATTCCTTTCATATTAACTCTCAATTGTGTAGAAGCATAAGCAACCACTTGACTATTTTGCATGAAAACTCCTCCAAGTCCCATCTTTGACGCATCACAATACACCACGAACGACTCATTCAGATTCGACAAAATCAACACTGGAGCAGTTGTCAACTTCTTCTTTAACTCTATAAAACTCTTTTCACACACAACACCCCACACATAAGCTTGACTCTTTCTAGTCAACTGAGTCAAAGGTAGCGCCAACTTCGAAAAACCTTCAATAAACTTCCTATCATAACCTGCTAAACACAGAAAACTTCTAATCTCAGTAACAGATTTAGGAGTCTCCCACTATAGCACTGCATCAATCTTCGACGGATCTACAACAATTCCACTACTGGAAATCACATGTCCCAGAAAACTCACTTCTTGCAACCAGAAATCAAACTTTGACAGCTTCACATACAACTTCTTCTCTTGCAACACTTGCAGCATAATCCTCAAATGCCCTGCATGTTCCTCTTCTGTGTTTGAATAAATCAAAATATCATCAATAAAAACTACCACAAATTTATCCAAGTACTTATGGAAGATTCTATTCATGTACTCCATGAACACACCGGGTGCATTGGATACACTGAACAACATCACTGTGTACTTATAATGACTATACCTCGTCCTAAAAGCTATCTTCAAAATATCATCAGACTTAACACGAATATGATGGTAACCAAACCAAAAATCAATCTTGCTGAATACACAAGCTCCCACCAACTGATCCATCAAATCGTCGATTCTCGGAAGTGGATACTTGTTCATGATAGTAACCTTGTTCAACTACCGATAATCAACACACAACCTCATACTACCATCTTTCTTCTTGACCAACAACATCGAAGCACCCCATAAAGAAACACTAGGTCGAACAAACTTCTTCTCCAACAATTCTTCCAGTTGCTTCTTCAACTCGCTCAATTCTACAACAGACATCTGATACGGATCCAGAGACACAAGACTTGTTTTGGGCAATAAATCCACTGCAAACTCAACTTCACGTTCTAGATGATGTAACACCCTTTTTACCCCAGAACATATTCAAGCATATTTTTAAGAAAAATCAGAGTTTCAACCAAAAAGGCATTACATTTCAACATAACATCACTAATACTCGTTTATGTGTCCTATCCCGTAACACGGGTTTCAACTTATATCATAAATAAAACAAAACACCAATTCATGGCAGCTAATCATTATTCAACAGATTAATCATCATGATAAAAAGGATTCAAACTATAATCCAAAACATCGTCATCATGTGTTAAAAAAACAACAAAATAAACCAAGCATTCCCAGTGTTACACGACACAAAGCAGGATACCACCTAGACTCAATAAATGACAAGGACTCACTCCGAGCTACTTCAGATCATCGAACTATTCTTGAGAATTTGTAGGATGGTATAATAGACCATCACGAAAGGCGGGCAGGGTGAGTAATTCACATTCAATTTAAATAATATAAAGACGGAATTATAAGATGACATACAATCATACATTCATTTACATCCAAACTCACCAACATACAACAACAACAACAAGTCACGTCATCTTAATGCAAATGCAATCATGTTATGCCACAAATAATGAAATACAACTTCATAAATGCATGTGGTACCGATTTCAACATGTGATGAACACTGGCCATCAATCCTCTACAAAGGGAACACAACATAAAAAATAACACCTCAATCCACATATTGGGATTGAAGCCTCAATCATCATAAGAATGCCTTGAATGCATGATGCAACAACAATAACATAATCATCTTAATCAACATTTGCATCAACATTCATCATTATACATCTACTTTTCCTACTCATATTATCAATACTACATAGCATCCTTTAACAACATAGTCATCATAACATCATTTCATCATTATTATTACACATTTAGTCTATTATAGCATGGTAACAACTCACAGAAATATCATAGCAACATAACACAACAAAGCAAATCATCACGAGTCACCTAAGAAAAGAAATTATTTTTCAAAAAGCTACATTTCTCGCTAAGCAAACAGCTAGCTCGCTAAGCGAGTAACTCTGTGTGTGCAGAATTCCCAAAATTCCACTCGCTCACTAGGTGAGCTCTTGCTCACTAAGCGAGAAGGAAATTTCTTGTAGAAAACCCTGCGATTTTCTATACATCTCAGACACGCCCAGTAACTCTCAAAACACCAGTTAACAACAGAAAACGACCATACAACCTATTATCATAATGTAATCATCACTTATAACCTCTAACAACAACAAATCATCAAAATCTATCAACAATCTACCTAACCCTAAGGTTTTCTACAAAAAATCCCTTTTTCTCATAAGAATATCAATACATTATAAATATTGAAAGAGAACTACTCCCCATACCTTAATCGATTGAGCTTCACGATCACTCCTTGAGCAATTCACCTTTGGTTTCTTTGTTCTTCAGAGCAACCTTCAATCTTCACCAAAAACACTATTATGAGAAATTGATCGTAATATCCTTTCTCATAAACTACTCAAAAGACCACTCTACCCCTTAGACCTTCAACTTCTTTTATTTTATTTTTAATAATAATATTTAAATAATATCCAATTATTATAATATCACTATTTAATAAAATAATTCATTCTCTTAATATTCCACAAAATACCACAATTTATCACATACTCACAAATAATTAAATAAATAATTAAATTATGAAATTGAGGTGTTACACGATGTACTTGAGGTATTAGTATAAGTTAAAAAAATTGTGTTGTATGTTGTTATTATTATTGTTTGTGTATTTTAATTTTTCTATTGTATTTCTGTTGTTTTTATGATGCAAAAATTGAATTCATTGGGTCTACTCAACCAAACAACTTCAAATGCTCAGTTGTGAATTCATGATAAAGTGATGGGTGGTACAAGCATGAAAGAAAATTGTTCTGTCAACCAAGAAAATATTGAAACCGCTCCATGTAAGACCCTAACCTAAACGTGAAATAATATGAATTAAAACAACTATACACACAAGGTGTCACACAAACGCAACATAAACCTGCTTTGTAACACGGGTTAGAGTAAAACATATAAATCACATGCTCGCCTCTGCATAGATTCATCACAGCGGAAAATAATTCAAATAAAGTAACTCAACAAACAAATTAGTCTCATACATAAAACTTAGTTATGGAAGAATTCCTTCAACACCCATAACCATCAAAATAATAACAAATAAGAAAAACATAACGTTCGCCTCCCAATGTTACAAATCAGAGCAATAGAATCTAAATGTCGAATAAAATAAGGAAAAACGAATATCCTTAACGTCATCCTTTAACTTCCAAGCAACTACTCATTTACTTGCTCATTTGTACCCCAAAAAGGAGCATAACCCCATACAAACAACAAAGGGGTGAAAATACGCTCGAAATATATAATGGTGAAAAAGTATGCAAGGATAGCCTAAGCAAACATCAACAATCATACATCTCATTCATATCATTCATGTCATTCCCACACAATTCATTCACATTAACTACACAAGTATTCTCAACCACCAATATCAACATAATCAAATAATTACATATGCAAAAATGATGAAATATGCTCAAAACCAAGACTTTACATGCTTGTTGTACCATTATAAATAACACGGGTTCATCTCACTCCTGAATTCCCTTCATATAGAACTAGAGCACACCAATCGACTACTAACACCTTTAGTAATGCTTAACTGATTCCCATCTGGAACCATCTACTCACTCCTGAATCCACACCATCGGACTAGAGCACACCAAAACTGGAAAAAAAGTCCATACACCATGATGCAATATATACAACAACATGCAATATCATTAAAATTATCACTATATAACCACCACAATTATGCATAACATTGTAACAATTGATTAATTCCACAATCAATAATAAAAATGACTAAAATATCTAAAAATAATAGCCTAATCACAACATAATCACAAATATCAGAACCAAAAACTCAATTCCATGAACCTGAGAGAATGACACCAATTTTGACAGCATGACGGGTTTCCCGTCACCAAGGTAATGTTCGCAAGCCGCCCACCACTCCCTACAGTTACCCCTATGGCGCACGCCCTACAAAATTGGATATGAGGACCATGATAGTCTATCCGTCAGGAAACCGACGCTCGTTAGCACCTCAAAGGCCATGACGACCTGGTCGTCATAAATGTGATGCCTGTCACCCTGAAGCATAAAATAGAATCTACGTTTTTGGACATGGAGTTCAGTTCAGAACTCTGATTTTACCTTTCTAGCCCTCAAATCGAACAACAACATCTAGTAAAATAATATCTAACATCAATATATCAATTATCTATCACATGGTTTTTACCTTTCTAGCTTTCACATGCACATACAAATCACCATGCATATTTAATTAAAAGTACACTAAATACCAATATAAAATACAAACTTTTTGATTGAATAAATTAATCAAATTCAGGGGTGTTACACATCACACAACTGCATAACATTAAGAGATTTTCAATGACATTAGATAGTATTCTAGACATGTGTCAGGCTATTAAATAAAGTCATGATCCATATCAGTTTTTCATACTTCCTAAGATTTCTATTATGGAATTTTTGAAGGTGGATGAATGGCTATACAATATTGTTGGTGTAAGCCCTAGAAGTCAATATTTTTGGTACTTGTATTGAATTATTTGTTAATAATAAAAGACATTTCTTTATTATGTTTGTTTTTCCAAAAATAACAAAGTCCCTAGAATAGCTAGTTCGTTTAATGTAATATTAAGTGTGACTTAATCTTGAGATCCTATTAAACATAAGGAAACTATTCTTAAAGTATCCATAGTCGAGCTTTATTGTGAAGTGAGATAACCTTAAAGAATTAAGACTATTATGTAGATAGACTGATGATCACATCAGATGGATAATGGATAAGGAGTTATCAAGTATTAATATATATATATATATATATATATATATATATATATATATATATAATATATATATATATATATATATATATATATATATATATATGAATATTAGGAGTAATATTTATACTAGATTGACCCGCTATGAGAGTACTACATATAATGTTATGCAAAATGTCATAAGTTACTCTTATGGTGATAATGGTGTATACCACCCTTTGACCTGAAACCCCTGTGGACCCTAAATGTAGACTTGAATACTTTATTATTGATGAAACATTATCCATAACTGAATTTTCTCTTCCCAAAATTTGACCAGTCCCTAAATATGTAAAAAAATCAAATCAGTTAAGCATTGTATTCATCAAAACTTTCACGTAGAAGCATATAAATGCCTTACTAAGATCATGATTGTGTTTGAAAGTAGATACAATAGGTAAGGAAATTTATAGTAAGACTTATGGAAATTTTTTTATCTTTGACGGAGAAACAAGTTAATTGTTTTCATAAAAACTAATAATTTAAATAAATTTCAAAGGATTTAGAATTATGATTAAAGGAGTGTTGATTTTGAGTATGGATAGAAAATGGTTATGCCTAGCCCATTGATCCCCCACCCCGCAAACATAGTTTAGGGTGCGAGCATAAAAGTGAGGTCGGGTGTGCCCTATACAGTTTAAGCCTATAAAAACAAAATTTATGTTAATGTCTGTATTAATTTGAAGCATATTAAAGCAGTGTCAATAGGTTTTTTTTTATCTTTAGCATTCCTACTTTGAGCCTCAACCTCTACATGATGAAGTTCTCCATCACTCCAATCTTCAGATGAAGTATCATCCAAACGAGTGTAAAAAATAGGAATATCCACAATTGGTTCAGTAGGGGGTTTAACCCGTGGTTCATCAGATGTTGGAACCGGTGTTTTAACATTTGGTTTAACATATGAATCAACAAGTGATTCAACATGTGGTTCCACAATAGTGGTTTCAGAATGATCAATGATTTTTGAAATGGTATTGAAACCAACTTCTTTATCAATATTCATAGATTCAACATGCATAAATGGTTCTTTTTCAAAGGGACTTACCTTTTCATAATATTTCTTCTTCTTAGTGGCAACACTCTTTGATCTTTTTGTTGAAATATCAATTGTAATATTTATCTCCTAAATTGACATCAAGCGTCTTAACCCTATACGAATTAGTAACCGACTTAGGTTCAAAAGTATTAGCATCAATAGCTATTTGGCTCATATTTGAACCGGTATAAGAGAGAATAAGGTGAACATATGTGATAAAACTATATATGTATATATATATATATATATATATATATATATATATATATATATATATATATATATATAGAGAGAGAGAGAGAGAGAGAGAGAGAGAGAGAGAGGTAGCTTGTTTTTTAATGTGAGGAAATAGTAACTATGAGAAAAAAATTAATTTGAAGATATTTCCCTTATTTTACGTGCTAGAGTGATCAGGAGAGAGAAACTTTCCTATTATTCTTACGTACATCTCTTGAATTAATTTCCATAAGATTTCTCTCATGCAAGTTCCAATAGCACCCTTTAGTTTTTAAAACTTTACACCATCTAAGGTTGTAGGAATAATATCACTTAGTTGCTTTGCTTGTAGATTAAGAAAATAGGTGAAACTTCCTACACGACTCATCTTAAATTTAGACTATAGTTGTTGAACTCAATTAGCCACAATCTTGAGACCATTACATGTGTAATATTTTTCTTTGATAAAATTGATCCAAGTGTATATTAAAAATAATCCACACACTCAAATGCATATCTTTTCCCACCTAGTACTTCTAATTGCATAAACCCCAACAAATCCATGTGAAGTAACTCTAAAACTTTGGTGATGGCAAGAAGCTGGAGCTTCTTGTGGGACATCTTGGATTGCTTGCCTATTTGGCAATCTCCACAGATCTTGCCTTATTTAATCTTGAGTTTTGGAAATCCCCTGATAGCATCTTCATATATGATCTTTCTCATACTCTTGAGGTTGAGATGACTAAGTTTCTAGTGCCATAGCTTGGCCTCTTCTACCTTGGATATCAAACAGTTTGAGGGCTGACTTTTGTTTTGAAATACCCACAAGTAATAGTACTTATATTTTAATATGGATCTTTTCATTAAAACTTTTTTATGTTTTATAAAAATAATGCATTCTTATTTGTTGAATCTCACATTTACATACCTTGATTACATAGTTGACTTATACTGATCAAGTTTGTGGTTAATCCTTCTACCAACAACACATCATCATGGCTAGGAAGACCTGGATAAACCAGTTTGCTTATGCCTTTAATTTTATTTTTCCTCTTGCTCCATCACCAAATGTAAGATAACTATTAGAGTAGGGTTCAACACTTCAAGATAGTTCCTTTATCGAGTCATGTGCTTGGAACATCCACGATCAAAGTACCAATCTTCTCTTGAGGAAACTCTAAGAGATGTATGAGCTATGAGACTTGTAACTATTTCTTTGGGTTTCCACATTTTCATTGCTTCAGGTTTCTTGCACTTATTTTTGTTGAACCTTGGATGACTATAGGATTAAGGATATCCATGGAATCTATATCATCAGGGCTTTATATGACCATATCATCCATAGTAGTGACATTTCCTTGATGAGTTCCTATTTCCTGAAACCAATCAAAGGAACAACAACTAGATATAAAACCTTATTAAGAACTACTACTTTGTCCACCAACTTCCTCCCTTTAATTATTGTAGATTTCTTAGAGGAAATAAGATTCCTCGTCACCCTCGTTAGCCCCGTAATCAAAACCTTAGCTACTAACTTATACAAAGAGCCCAAAAGAGAAATAGGTCTAAAATATTCCAACCCCAAAAGAGTGTGTGACATGGCATAATTTTAATGTGTCAAAAGCTTGACATGATTGAAAGCTTAAGTGGTTCTCTATGAAAAAGCAAGGATTGGCATATTTGGAAAAATAAACTGAATGAGCCGACTCAAATTCATCAATGAGCCGACTTATTCAGTGTTAAATTGGTGGCAAACGCACGGGTCCAAACAGGCTGCCTGATGCATCAATTTTGGTCGACTCATGACTGTGGATGAGCCGACTCAAAACCCTTCATGAGTCGACTCATCAAGAATTGTTTTCTTCTCATTTTCCACGGGTCTCAACAGGCTGCCTCTCTGTTTATTTTGGTCGACTCATCTGTTATTTTGAGTCGGCTCATTTAATGATTTGAGTCCGCTCATTATTGTGCTGTATTATTTTTTCATTTAATTTTTTCCCTCTCTTATGTTTCTTTCTCTAACCAATATAAATAGCTGTTTATTTCATTTGAGAAGGGTGAACAAGGAAAGTGAAAGATATACACATAGCTCTCTTCATCTTCTTCATTATTGCATCAATCAACAATCACACACAACAATCTTTGTTTGATTTTGGTGTTTGTTTCTAAGATAACGTTCAATCGTGAATTAGAGTTTCAGATTGGATTTAGAGTGTGTGGGTTTTCCTTGGAAAAATCCGAAGGGTTTTCTCCTCCAAGATCATTGAAGATTTGGGGGATTTGCACACATCGATCGTTCGTAGATTAAGCCGAGTGAGGATGATTGAAGATCAAGTGGATCGTTCTCTCATATCACGGTAGACGGAGGATTTCAAAGGTCTTTGTGGGTTCACAAGTGTGGGGGGAACTCAGACGGAGGATTACAAAGGTCTTTGTGGAGAATCGTGAATTCTTGCAAGAAGGGAGCAAATAATCGGAGGCTTTCTCAACACACGTGGAAGACTTGATTCTACTTTGGATCAAGGGACAAGAAGAAGATTTGACAGCACATTCAACATGGTTTGGTTTGTTGGTTCATTTATTTCTCTTCTTGTAAAACAATTGCGATTTAATAAAATTGCCCAATTCATTTCGAATTGGGGGCAGAGTACTTCGAGCGAGGACGACAAAGGAACTTCCTCAACAAATTCCTTGTGTTCTTTTCATTTCTCGCATTTTACTTTTATTCATATTGATATTGTGTGCTGTAAAATTCTGGTGTATCAAATTAGTGCATTCAAAGTGTTTGATAAATTGTTACACTCAAAAGTGATAACTAGAGTGGGTAAAATTCTGCACTATTTGATACAACAAAATTGTCCTTGGTGTGTGCACTCCAAGTGTTTGGTAAAAATCCTAATCACACAAAATCAATTTGATTGTGCTTGATTTCTTATCCAATCATTGTTAAGAATAGTTTTATCAAGTGCTGAATTATCAAGTGAATCATTTGTAAAATATTAATTCTTCTAGTCATCATTTCATTCCAATTGGGTTTTACGCATATCCGATCTCCGGTGACTTCTAATTTGAACTAGACGATTTTCTGGGAAACTTCCGCAATACTTTTTCAACTTAATTTTGAAAAGTAAATTTTAAAAAGTAATCTATTCAACCCCCTTCTAGATCCGCGCTATCGTCTAACAAGTGGTGTCAAGAGCATCGGTTCATCTAGTGCTTCACATACAACTTATTGGAAAAAGGACAACGATCCAACGGGGGCATACAATAAAGCTCCAGTTTTTACCGGAGAAAACTATAGTCACTGGAAAGATTGTATGCGCATCCATATCAACTATGTTGATAGAAAAATTTGGAAAGTTATTCAAGACAACCCTTTTCAAATAACCATGGCCGGTCCGGATAATGTCCAAATTGAAAAACTGGAAGCACAATGGGATGATAATGATGAAAAGAAATATAGCTACGATTGGAAAGCTCGAAACATACTCATAGCTTGTTTGGGAGCGGATGAATATTTTCGAGTTTCTCATCACACATCGGCTAAAGCTATGTGGGAAGCCTTACAAGTTGCCCATGAAGGAACCGATGATGTTAAGCTTGCTCGAATTAATACTCTACAACAAGAGTTCGATCGATTTCACATGAGCCAAGGGGAAACCGTTGGTGAAATGGGAAAAATATTTTCTCACTTGACAAATTGATTAATTGCTCTTGGTAAAACTACTCCTAATGATGTAGCAACTAACAAGATTTTGAGATGTCTTACTAGGGAATGGTTGCCAAAAGTTACGACAATCAAAGAAGCCAATGATGTTAGAACTTTGGATCTAACTACACTCATTGGAAAACTACAAGAGCACGAACAAGAGCTCTTAAACTTAAATGAGCATGAAGACAAAGAAAATAAAGAAAAGATCGAGAAAAATAAAGATCATGAGAACAAGAAGTCTATTGCATTAAAAGCTTCTTCCTCAAAATCCTCTACAAATAAAGATAGTGGGAGTGATACAAGTGAAGATGAAGACGAATCAAACGAAGATATGGGCTTATTCATAAGATGATACAATCGGTATCTCAAAAAGAATGATATTTCCCATTCGGACAAGCGTCTCATCAACTATCGAAGAAAATCTAATCCTTCCAAGCAATATTTTGTTAAAAGTACTAAAGGCAAGGGATCTTGTTACAACTGTGGAAAATCGAGACATTAAAAACCGGATTGCCCTATGTTAAAGAAAGACAAGGCAAAAAACAAATATCAAAGAAAAGGCAACAAGGCTAGAAGAGCATATATTGCTTGGGAAAGCGATAATGAGTCGTCTAGCAAAGATACCTCAAGCGATGAGGAAGAGAGATGAAAATAGCACTATTATTCGCAACAAGGCACGTCTTGTTGCTCAAGGGTATAACCAAGAGGAATTCATAGACTATGAGGAAACTTATGCTCCTGTTGCCCGCCTTGAGGCTATACGCCTTTTACTTGCATTTGCTTGTTCACAAAACTTTAAACTATATCAAATGGATGTTAAGAGTGTCTTCCTTAACGGATATATAAATGAAGAGGTTTATGTGTGTCAACCTCCTGGATTTGAAAACTTTGAAAAACCAAATCATGTTTACAAACTAAAACGTGCTTTATATGGTCTCAAACAAGCTCCTAGAGCTTGGTATGAGCGCCTAAGCAAATTTTTAATCAATCAAGGGTTTTCAAGAGGAAAGGTTGACACTACTCTCTTTATTAAACGTGAAGGAAAACATTCTATATTAGTTCATGTATATGTAGATGACATTATTTTTGGATCTACTAACATGAAGTTGGTTAAGGAATTTTCAAGTTCTATGCAAGGTGAGTTTGAGATGAGTATGATGGGGGAGCTAAATTTCTTCCTCGGACTTCAAATTAGACAACTTGAAGATGGAACCTTCATAAGTCAGACTAAATATTGCAATGAGTTGCTCAAAAGGTTTGATATGACAAACTCTAAGTCTATTGATACACCAATGCCTACGGCGGCAAGTCTTGATCGTGATGAAAAGGGTAAGGATGTAGATATAAAAAGGTATCGAGGTATGATCGGATCTCTTCTTTAGCTTACCGCATCGCGTCCAGATATTATGTTTAGTGTATGTATGTGTGCTAGGTTTCAATCTTGCCCTAAGGAATCACATTTAAAATCAGTTAAACGTATACTTAGGTATCTTTGTGGCACGTCTAAGTTTGGTTTATGGTATCCTAAGGGTAGTGATTGCTCTTTGGTAGGTTTTTCCGACTCCGACTTTGCCGGTTGCAAAGTGGATAGGAAAAGCACTAGTGGAACTTTTCATTTCTTTTCAAACTCTCTTGTCAGTTGGCATAGCAAAAAGCAAGTTTTTGCTGCCTTATCAACTACAGAGGCGGAGTATATTGCAGCCGGAAATTGTTGTGCCCAAATCCTATGGCTAAAACAACAATTGCTCGACTTCAATATCTCTCTCAAACAAATTCCAATTTTGTGTGACAATACTAGTGCAATTAATCTTACCAAAAATCCTATTCTTCATTCACGCACTAAACATATTGAAATTAGGCATCATTTCCTTAGGGATCATGTAGAGAAAGGTGATGTGGTGTTTGAGCATGTTGAAAGTGTAAATTAACTAGCTGATATTTTTACAAAACCACTAGCTACCGATCCTTTCTTCTTTATCCGTAGGGAACTTGGTGTTCTTGACATCTCGGATAGATCTTAGTAATCATTGCTTTGTTTATATATTATTCTTTGGTTAAACTTCTCTTGTCTCTAACATCTTGTTATATAGTGTTATAGTTCATCTATTTCTCATATACTCGAGGTAATATCCTTCTTTACTTTGTTATCTCTATTCATTCTTGATATATATATATAGTAAAAGTGTGTTGCATTGCTTATGTTTGTATATTTATCTATTTCTTCTATTATCTTGGATTATGAGTAATTGTTTGTCAAATAATTTGCATAAATGATGATATTTTCATGTTTTGAGGTGTTTTAAGTGGTTTTTGGTGAAATTTTTTGTTAAAAATTGTCGGGTCCCAACAGGCCGACTCATGAGTCGGCTCATGGAACCTTATGAGTCGACCTCTCTGCTTCTTTGAGCCGACTCCTTTCAAATTCAAATTGAGTCGACTCATTTTTGAATTTGAGCCGGCTCATTGCCGTCTCAATTGACGTGTGGCTGTCTTGAAAAGACGCGCCGCCTGCCATTACCTCTTCCTAGGTCAGCTCATCAATGCTTCCATCCATTTTTGACTTTCCATTTATGATTTATTTATTGATTTTTTAACTAAAACTCATTATCATTTCATTTTATCATTACCAACATATCATATTTTCATATTCTCTCAAGTTTCTCTCTTCCACCTCAAACCCTAAAATCCTCTCTCAAAGATTCATATTTCTCAACAATGGCTTCAAGACCTACAGGTAAAAGGTCCCGTGGGTCCTCTTCTCAATCATCACTTCCTGTCAGTGCTTTGTCTCTTCTTCCATCTGACTTGGTTGAGGATTACAACAAGAGATTCAAGAACAGGAAGGTTGTTCCTCAATATGTCTACTCAAGAACAACAACTACTCAAATGCACATTCCCCACATTATTGAACTGATGGACTTCCAAGGTATAAATCCCTTTCTATCATGTCATGTTGACTATAATGAGGATTTGGTTAAGATGTTCTATGCTGGTCTGGTTGGTACTAATAAGGGTTTCAAATTCAACTTCTGTATGGGCTCTAGAATGTTTGCGGTTAATGGTCAAGTGTGGAAACATTTGTTTCGCATTGATCCTGAGGAAGCTAGTATCTTGATGACCGATACATCTCAAGTGGAGAATTACACCTTTCGTACCGAACTAAATGGTATGCTTAAAGAACCTTTTTTTGATTTCGTTGTTAATTCCGAATTATTTCCGAATACCACTACTACCGGAAACGTTAAGCCGGTGGATCGTATCCTTCATTGGATTGTTACCCACAACTTACGTCCAAAGAAAGGTGGCTTCTCTCGTATTGATATGAGTGAAGTTCATTTGGTATATATTCTTCGGAACAAGGTCAAAGTCAACTGGCCTCATTATTATACGAGTCGTATTTTTGCCTTTAAGGAAAAGAAAGGCGTGGCTCTTGCTTATCCTTCCATCACTCAGAAGATCATTGACAAAGCTGGGATTGTTAGTTTTGATGTACCTTTGGTGCCCGTGCCGGACACAAAATGGTTTCAGCAAAAGACCCTAAGTCTTATGGGTCACATATGGGACTCTCAAGAAAGACGATATCGGTATGTGGGAAGAAGTGATCAAAATCAACCGATTGAAGACAATTCTGATGTGGATGATCTTGAAGACAAAAATGAACCAAACGAGGTTCCTGATGAAGACTTTCCCGCTGACAACAAAGAGTGGCATGGCATACCATCAAATGATTCCTATGAAAATCAAGGATGGGGTGAATGGAAAAACACCGGGTGGACAAACACTACTAATCGCTTTGCTCCTCCATCTCCTCCTCCATCTCCTCCTCCATCTCAACCGCAACAAGATGATCCTTCTAGAATCATGGCTATGCTTTAAATATGCAACTTTAACAGCAAGCTTACTACACAACTCAGACTGAGAGATACACAGAGATAGAGCGGCGTTTAAATGAGCAAGATACCGCTTTTGTCGATTATGTGTCTATTCAAGACACTCGATACACTGCGCTGCAGGATAATTTGGTTGCTCAGGACACTTCCTTCAACTCGCTCAACAGTAGTTTTCTTCAGTTTACAAAAACCGACATGGATGACTCACAGCCCATCACTTATCGTCGTTGTTACCCTTCCACTAGGGATCGTAATCCACACCCTTGAGAGAATATTTGCATCATATGTACTTGTAATGATTATGAATGTTGTTTATGTTTTGTTTGTATGAACTCCTATTTCTCTTTAATTCTATTATTTTGTTTATTCTCACTATCTTTACTCTCTTTTCCAAATTGCATGTTTGTGAATGCATGTTTCTATTGCAATTGGCTTCTCATTTGACATTTGGTTTTGCATGCTATTTCCATTGGTAGATTAACTCACATGTTTCTTCTTCTTTTTGATGTTGTCAAAGGGGGAGATGATATTAAGATTGATGTATATAAGATCGGGTCACATAATCAGGGGGAGCTTTACACCAACATATGGCGATTGATTCATCAAGTTTTTGCCATCATCAAAAAGGGGGAGTTTGTGTGGCATGGCATGATTTTAATGTGTCAAAAACTTGGCATGATTGAAAGCTTAAGTGGTTCTCTATTAAAAAGCAAGGATTGGCATATTTGGAAAAATAAACTGAATGAGCCGACTCAAATTCATCAACGAGCCGACTCATTCAGTGTTAAACTGGTGGCAAACGCACGGGTCCAAACAGGCTGCCCGATGCATCAATTTTGGTCGACTCATGACTGTTGATGAGCCGACTCAAAACCCTTCATGATTTGACTCATCAAGAAGTGTTTTCTTCTTATTTTCCACAGGTCTCAACAGGCTACCTCTCTGTTTATTTTGGTCGACTCATCTGTTATTTTGAGCCGACTCATTTAATGATTTGAGTCGGATCATTACTGTGCTGACTCGTTTTATCATTTAATTTTTTCCCACTCTTATGTTTCTTTCTCTAACCAATATAAATAGTTGTTTATTTCATTTGAGAAGATTTAACAAGGAAAGTGAAATATATACACATAGCTCTCTTCATCTTCTTCATTCTTGCATCAATCAACAATCACACACAACAATCTTTGTTTGATTACGATGTTCAAAGTCTGGAGAATTGTGAATTCTTGCAAGAATGGAGCAATTAATCGGAGGCTTTCTCGACACGCGTGGAAGACTTGATTCTACTTTGGATCAAGGGACAAGAAGAAGATTTGACAGCACATTTAACGTGGTTTGGTTTGTTGGTTCATTTATTTCTCTTCTTGTAAAAGAATTGCGATTTAATAAAATTGCCCAATTCATTTCGAATTGGGGGCAGAGTACTTCGAGCGAGGACGACGAAGGAACTGCCTCAACAAATTCCTTGTGTTATTTTCATTTCTCGCATTTTACTTTTATTCATATTGATATTGTGTGCTTAAAAATTCTGGTGTATCAAATTAGTGCATTCAAAGTGTTTGATAAATTGTTACACTCAAAAGTGATAACTAGAGTGGGTAAAATTTTGCACTATTTGATACAGCAAAATTGTCCTTGGTGTGTGCACTCCAAGTGTTTGGTAAAAAGCCTAATCACACAAAATCAATTTGATTGTGATTGATTTCTTCTCCAATCATTGTTAAGAATAGTTTTATCAAGTGAATCATTTTTGCAATATTAATTCTTCTAGTCATCATTTCATTCCAATTGGGTTTTACGCATATCCGATCTCCGGTGACTTCTAATTTGAACTAGACAATTTTCCGGGAAACTTCCGCAATACTTTTTCAACTTAATTTTGAAAAGTAAATTTTAAAAAGGGATCTATTCAACCCCCTTATAGATCCGCGCTATCGTCTAACAAAGAGAATTAACCTTCGGGGCAAGGGTAACAAAAACAAGACATCATATTATTTGGTAGAATAATGTTAAGAAAAAATTGTCCGAACATCTCAAAGACCTCCAACTTAATTAGCCCCCATAACTTCTTAAACCCGTCTAAGGTAAGCCTATGCTTCATTAAAGTTGTGAAATTCTTTGTAAAGATCCAATTAAACTTTCCTTCTAACCTTTGAAACTTTTCCACCCGCTGACCCCTAATGCAAAGAGCAACCAATTGTTCCTCTGACTTCTCTACTTAACACATACATGAAAGTACCATGTATGTGATGAAGGATTCAGGTCATTGAATCACATCCTATATGTAAAGGAACGTGAGATGAAAAATAAGACAAATGCAATTTAGAAACCACTGATTGATATAAGTTTGTTTTCAAATACAATATCATACAACAACACAAGATATTATGTAATGTTCTGAAAATTTAAAAGACAAACATTGTTAAGTCACAAGAATCTTCTTTCTAGTGACTAAGCAATGTTTTGTTCTTGTAAGACTACATACAAAAATAATAACATACATGCAAAAACACAACATACAACAACATCATACAACAACATACGTAAAAAAAACATACAACATACATAGAACAACAAAACAACAAGAAGAACATACAATAACAACATACGTACAACAGAATACAACAAAAAAGGATATTATGAATTTTAAAAGAACATACATTTTTTATCTGGAAAAAATTATGAATTTCATTTAGTTTATAAAGCTATGAAAAAATACAAGGTGAATGAAGTTAAGATAATAGTTTCATCCTTCTTGTATTTTTCTTCATAGCCACATAAACCATATGTAACATAGCCAATGTATGCGCTTTGTTAAAGTGGTGAAGACGAATCTGAAATAATGAAAACATCAAGCAAATAAAAAAATTAGAACTCATTTTTAACAAGAAATGTAAAATAAATCGAAGGTTGAAAGAAAAAAATATGAGATGAATGTTAGGGTTACTGATTAACGATAGATAGTTTGGCTTATATAGTAAAACAATATCATGTATCATCATGGTTAGAAAGTAAAATTGTGATAATACTTTAAATAATAACAAATCATATCACAACAGTTACTTATAATAATCTTAGTGATATCCTTTTTATTATTTATTTAAAAATAAATAAAAAAGAAAGATGCAACTTAACGTTAAATGAATAAAAAATTTAAGTTTGCTGAGGTTTGAACCCATGAAAGATTGATTGTATCATATCGGTTATAACGTCAACTGTTATTATAACCTAAGAATTTATAATTATAAAATAAAATAAAAAGTTAGCGCCTGAGTTTAGAGATGTCACCACGGTGTTTGGAAGAATCGTGGTGACCTAGACGTTGTTGTTTGTGCGTTTTCTAGCAGTGCTCCCACAACTCCTTACAAACTAGTGATCTACTCTCTAACTCTTCTTAAGAAAGATCCATTAACACCACCTCAACTCTAAACTCTCAAGCTTACTTGAACAAATCTTGATCTTAAATTCCAAATCGCGAAAAATCTCCTTATTCCAAACTTCTATGAAGACTTTAATAAATTATTGTATTGTTTATTTATAATATTTATCTTATTTATTACTAAAAAATTAAATAACTCTTACAATTAGTTACAACTTTTGATAGTTAAATTAAACACTCAATCAATCAACCTCTAGAGGTTAGTCTAGTGATGAAGACTTGCATCCTAAGAGTATACTTCTTTCAAAGTTCTATGTTTGAATCTTACTAGGTACAAATAATTTATGCATTAGGTCAAATTCATACATAACTTTACTCCAACTTTAAATGAGACTCCCATAAGTAGACAATGATATGTCACAAGGAGTCTTTACCATATCCATGACTTCAAACTTTCCTTCTTCTCCTCTTTGTTAACCCCTCCCTTTGTGAAGGTCTGAGCAGATATTGGTAGATAATCTTTTCTGGAATTTTGGCTTAAACTCCTAGCCTTAGGGCTATGCGCCTTAGTTTTGGGCTAATTTACTCTATTCGTTCTTCTGTAGAGGGATTTTACATTCCTTTCCCATAGAATGGAAGGAGACGGCGAGAAGGAAGAAAGTTGGAACCTCTAATATTTTTTGTCTGGAAAGATAAGAGGAGAAATGGTGTGGAAGATGGAGGTGACGTCACGCCTTTCTTCATAACGGATTTTCCAGACAAGATGAATGCGAAGGACTTTTCGAGGTTCTAATACCTTATGGATTGATATCTGAGGTATACATCCCGGACAGGAGAGATAGAAGAGGTAAAACATATGGTTTTGCTCGGTTCCATAAATTCATGATCCTCATATTTTGGCGGTTAAACTGGACAATATCCAGCTCCAAAGGAGAATTATGTATGCCAATGTACCCCGATTTCATAAATTTTCGTCTTCTCAAGTTATCCGAACAACAAAATACGAACTTGGAAAACTTTTTATAACCTGCAATAACAACCAACTAAATCCAAATACATTCTAAAATCTTATACTTACTCGTTTCCATCCTTGTAGATCCACGTCTACTTCGGACAGACTCATACCTTCCTCTAAACAACACAATCAAACACATCCACACCTGTTCATAAAAATCATTCTTGATAGCTTAATATATAACTGTATCTTTTCTAATTCTTATACTTCAATTTCCAACATTCCACAAATCCTTTTTCTACTTTCATCATAGATAAGGACATCTTCCAAAAGTTATCATCTCCAAATTATCCAAATAAATATGAAAGGCACAATCCATACTCCATATCCACTGTAATACATTCCAGTCACCACTATCTTCTACAACACATCCATGGTCATTTCATAGTTTCACATTACTTCTCCTCACTCGTTGGATCCCCCTTCCAACGTTTCAAATACCATATTAATTAGACCCTTAATTCATAAATTCCAGAAAGATAATATTGCACAATTACTATTTTAATTTTACCTTAATAGTCCAACACATACAACGATACTTATATTTCTCTCGCTTCATCCCATATTAACCACAACATATAGTTTTTTTTTAATCGATCTCATAACTCACGGTCCACCGTTTCCAAAAACATTTATGAAACTATCTATACTTTGCATCCCATATACCGCACTCCTAAGGCAACGACTCAACATCACTACATAGCAAAGACACGCAGTTATAATTAATTTCCGACAAAAATTACACCTTCATACTTTCAGAGACTCATCCCCCTCAGGTCATACCATGCCAAAACATAACTCAATACTTACATCCAAAATCTCCATTCCACATATTTCATAGAAGTAAATTCACGCAACATGACCTGTCAACATCTGGTTCTAATTAGCACATTCCCGTTATACTATTCTTTCGAAGTCCCAACTGACTCAAGGTTCTAGTAGGCATGATAATCCAACTCACAACAACAACAACCTTACGGATGAATTCTAGCTCACTTTTGATCCTTTATCAATCAAATCCAATTTATCACCTTTAGAATGGTGAATTCTTATAATATTCACCAATCAATATGCAACTTTGTATCTCCACCTCTCTATATCAATAACACTGAAGTTTTCCCAGAAGGCACCCTTGTTGCCACGATTCCTTATAACTACACCTCTAATATATCTTTCAAAACACAATTATAATTCGTACTCAACAGACGATCCATCATTGTGACCTTATTCCCAATCAATGTCATCTATGCAACTAAATCAGACATCGGAATCCTCTCTCAAAAGTTCCGCTACATACCCAGTAGATACAACGTTCAACTTTTCATAACTATCCATTCCCAATTCACTTCCTACTCACCGAGGAGTAACCATTGGTAACATAATCAATCCTTAAATTCATCTCTTTTCCGGATATCGGAATCTACATCTACTCCTTTATACCACTAATAGCTCTGGCTCAACTCCAAATGGTCTACTGAACATACTATCTCGGCTGAAAGATATGTCTTTTGCATCCAACACGATTCCGTCTACTATCAACAAGGGATTGAGGGTGATCAGTTCCTCAATTTGCCAATAGATAGCCGATAATCATGATGGTCATAAACCATATTTCTCAACTCTAATAGCGTTCCTCGTATCTTGTGAACTAAGATGTTTCACTAGCGAATCCATAGTTAACACCAACCTTAGCAACTTTTGCACCACTGAAATTCCAACACACCATAAGCCAACACTCCAAAGAAGCAATAGCTTCTCCCCCACTTATATTCAACTAACACCTACAAATAAATAGCTAGCAAACAAGCAAGTATCGATAGTGTTTCACACACATATCGCATACTCCGGGACAAACGACACGCGACAACCTGGCAGGACAGACCGACCTGCTCTGATACCAATTGTAACACCCACTTTTCTCATTTTCTAAAATAACATAAGTTTTCAGATAAATCAGAGTTTAATTAACAAGTGAGTAGCTACATTTTCAAAATCAACCAAAAGTATAATCATTTATTAAAAACAGCGGAAATATATTTTTATTCAACAATCGGCAATTCTCCAAATATCCACAAAATTCATCAATTCACTTAATTTATAAGTTTCAACAAAATATGATACGTAACTATTACTAACAAGAATAATTAAATAACAAATATCCCCATTTCCCGTGTTACGTATCAGAGCGACTCCTAGGACTCGACCAAACACTTGTACTCCGAGTATACTCAAGTACCTGAATCATTTGTACTTCCGAAGAAGCACAAATGCAACCAAACAACAAAGGGGTGAGAAAACAATTCAATATATTAACGGTGCAAATAACATCTTACAAGGTAGTCTCACCTCTATTCATCAAATACACATCATACATCGTACAATTAATCAATATCTCAAATAGTTCATCAACACATATCATACATCATTAATTCAATCAATGCAAAGTGACTCAATGACACAATGCAAATGCGGTACCGACTCACAATAACGGTTCATCAAATAGAACCCCAAATGCATCGTTAACATCTCCAACAAGACACAATCATCCCTGCAACCACGATTCTCAACGAATCCCGAATAATCACATCCACGACATGATTATTCCATCAACATGTATGCGTATGCAAAACTCGATTACACACATACCATATCACGAACACACATGAATACAATCATGCCAACACGATCCTCATGATCTTCATCAATTACTACACATCCCATCACATGGGTCACATAAACAATCAGACAGTATTCACACATATAATCAACATAATTCATATGGTTCATCATCAAGAGTCATATAAATCAACATAAGCACATATATTCCTACACATTAATTACCAATTACCATATCCTATGAATTCCTCATTAATTCCACTCTCAATTATTTTCCATACATTTTCCAATATAACATGATCCTTCTGACCCTCACTGCTACCAACCTTACCTCATGGGGTCTACGTAAATCATACAATCAACAATATTACCAATCAACATGATCCTCGTGATCTTTATCGGTTATCAACTAGCCCATCATATAGTTTGTACAAGAATTATAATAACATCACCATACTCAACACATTTTAAGTAACCAATTAATAAAGTTATATTATCCACAATAATCATATAAAACTCACACACTAATTATCGGTTGTCAGGTCCTATAGTTACTCATGGATGTTATCCTCAAAGCCTTAGACTAATGGTAAGAAAGTAGACCAAGGGAACGGGATGAAACCGGCTTAAAATATCGTGAATTTCCCAAATACAGAGGCCTGACATAACCCCCCGTGTCCCCTGACATGGCCCGTGTCACACGGCATGACGAACCACCCTGAAAACATCATTTCCCAAAGTACAGAAGAGTGACACGGCCACCCGTGTCATGTGACACGGCCCGTGTCACACCCTCTGATCTCCAATCTTCCCAAAAATCCTCCTAATCTTGTTCCCGTAGCCTGACACGGCCACCCGTGTCGTGTGACACGGCCCGTATCAGGAGCCTTGCACCCAAAATCAACTTTTTCCAAAAAATCACTTTTCATTCCCCATCTCATACCAGTTCGGGTTCTATTGATTATATCTCACTTTTATCACTCAAAACAGTCCCAAACAGTCCCAATGTCATTCTTATACTGATTTTAAGACCTTTAACACCACATATCTTTCCAAACTAATATTACTAATCAAATTAGGGATTTTAAGTTTCTCTTCCTCTTCTCAATTCACATCATCAACAGCAACATTCATATAACAGTTTTCATATTAATCCAATTATATAATTCAAACAACGATTATTCCAAATACAACAATCAATCATGTAATTCCATATTCATACCACAATTCATCAAATTATATCAAATCACACAATCCCTAGGAGAGTAAGGACCTCTCAACTACCCTTTCATGTTAGATCACCAATAAAGAACCCTTTCTCCCCCTTACCTTAGATTCAATCAATTCCTTGAACAATCTTGATCTTGGAGCTTTAGGTCTCTTGCTCTTCTCTCCCTTTTTCCTCTTTCTCCAGAGCCAACTTCTTATTTTCACCCAAAACACGATGAATGAAAATGATTCCCTTTTTCCCTTCTCATAAAACCACACCAATTTACCACCTTGCCCCTTAGACCTCCAATTCTTACTATTTTATTTATTTAGTAATAATATTCAAATAATACCATATTATCATTATATTATTATTTAAATAATTCTTCACTTATAATTTCAAAAACACCACCCATATACATAATAATTATTTTATTAAATAAATTATGAAATCGGGGTGTTACATGAAGCGTCTAGGTATTCCTATTTTTTTTCTGGAACAATCAAGTTTTCTGTTGTTTGATGAAAAATTTGGTTATTTCATTAAAGGCGATGATGGCACTATGAAGAAATTGAGATTTGACGAGGCAAGATTACTTATTAAAACTATAGGGATTGGTTTGATTAAGGAAGAGTTTGAGGTGCTTTTCAATGGGATAGTTTCCACCATTAGAGTGTATGAAGATTTCCTAGGGCAAAGGAAATCTGACTTCATGTTCCATAGCATTGTTGGTATTGATTTTAGTTTTTCGGATATCGAGGAGGATGATAATGAATGGTCTTCAGAAGATGTTGTTGATAGTTATAGGTCTAGTAGTAGAGTCAATAGGGAGATGGACGATAATTTGGAGTCCGAGGTTGGCTAGCAGATTTGGGGAGTAGTGCAGAATCCCTTCATTCCTTTGTTCGTGATTCCTTGGGATTAGGTGTTAGTAATGTTGCTGAAAAGGTGGGTCTTATTGTTGATATATTGAACAAAGAGTTTCTTGAATTGGGAGTTAATTCATAAGTAGAGTAAACTCTAAAGTCTAATTTAGGTACTAAAGGAGCCCCTAGTTTAGTTAGTCAAACTAATATTAGGCTAGTTAAACCTTTGTTGGATGGCACAGTTACTATAGTTGCCGGTGAGAGAGTGCCTTTGGACTTAGGTTTGTGTAATGGGCCGGAGCATCTTATCCAAGTGGCCCCTTTAGAATCTGATCCTATTTCTCTTGTTGTTCCTCTTGGGCCTAGCCTTGGGCCTAAACCAAAAAAGAAGAAATTATTTTTGGATATATATGGGAACTTGTAGTTAACCTTCACACCCTCTTTCTATTCTACTTTCCTTAACTCTTCCCCTTCTGCCTCTATGACCGGAAGAAAGTCTTAAAAACTGAATTTCAAGGCTAGGATGAATGTCTCTTTTCCTCCAATTTTAGAGGCAGGGGAACAATCTAGATTGCCTGAAGACTCTGTGTGTGTCTCTATTGACGAATCTGACATTCTTAGAAGCAAATCTAGAGGCAAGGTTGACCTAAATGATGT
This sequence comes from Lathyrus aphaca, assembly GCA_963966055.1. NCBI lineage: Eukaryota > Viridiplantae > Streptophyta > Magnoliopsida > Fabales > Fabaceae > Lathyrus > Lathyrus aphaca. Next base: position 458,446,380 of record OZ014519.1, read on the forward strand.
TCCGAAGAAGGTTGTGCATTCTATCAAACTCTTGGTAATTGTAGCAGTTGAAGATGATGATAAATCTGTTCGTAATGTCATGAGCTTAGAGGAGCGAAACAAGGGAGTTTATGTTAGTAAGAAGGCTGCTGAAACAAGGTACTTATGATTTTAGTTTTGTATAATGTTCGAGGCTGCAATGTCCCTCTCAAAAGGAGAAGCATTTCTCATACCCTTCGGGTAGGTAGGGCTAATCTGTGCCTTATACAAGAAACCAAAATAGCCAATTTAAAGAAGTTGTAGTTAGAGGATTGTGGGGTAATGATGGTTTTGGCTGGTTAACTTCTGGATTTGAAGGCTTATATGGTGGTCTTCTAATAATATGGAGGAAAGACTCTTTCGTCCCTGTTTCTAGTTATAAAGGAAAAAGGTTCTTGTTCTGCAACCTTTCTTGGAGAGGAATAAATGTGTTCGTGGTTAATGTTTATGTGCCTTGTAATTCAAGGGACAAAAGACAGCTCTAGTTTGATTTCATCAACTTTAAAAACAATCATCCTAGTGGTAGGTGGATTGTAGGAGGAGACTTTAACACTGTGAAGTCCATTGATGAAAGGAGGGGTAGAGGACCGTCTAATTCTCGAGATTGTGCTGATTTTAATTCGTTTATAGATGAGGTTGGTTTGGTCTATTTACCGTTGGTGGGAAACCATTTTACTTGGTTTAATTCTAATGGGTTAAGCATGAGTAACCTTGATAGGTTCCTTGTGGAGGAGTTTCTAATTGATAAGTGGGAGTTTAAAAATTAGTTTGTTGGAAAGTGGGACATCTATGATCATCATCCTTTTTGGATCAGATCTAGTTCTATGAGTTGGGGCCCTAAATGTAACACCCCCTTTTTATACCCCAATTAAGCTATTAAATCATTTAGGCACATATTAAAAATTCCATCAGAGTAATATTTGAAACATGGTAAAATAAAAGGAGCAATGCCACATTATACTTGAAATTTAAAACATACAACACATGCTCATTAAGATATGCAGCAAACGGGGTAACTTGCAAACACAAAAGACTTCATCCTTACACCTGTATTCATTTAATTCAAATAACAGCGAAAACCACATAACAATTTCAAGCTTATATACTTATCATAAATATATCCACAAGTTTGAATCACCAAAATAATGCCATGTTTACATAAAACATTTATCAGCAAAATACATATACAAATGCATTCACAAAAATGGCACTAAGCCAATCTAACTACCCAGTGCTACATATCAGAGCCGACCGAACAAAACAAATGAAGACTCGCTTCACAAAAAGGATCTCCAGCATCCTAGTCTGCAATGCCTCGTAGAGCATCATAAAACAGCAGAAGGGTGAGAAACATTATCATAATAACAATGCATATAATTATATATTCTCAACATATAAAATGTATATAAAACATATTCTCACCACAAATCATCCTTCATCACCTATACACATCGCAACGTGTACATACACAAGTCAAGCATATTCATCATGCACAAATTCACTAATTCACATAAACTTATATTATTTATGGTTATTCCTCAATTCTATTCATTCTGCATAAACATACGTCTAGCTATGTTTAATCACACATATACATTACAAATGTATAAATCATATACATATACATACATCAAATATGTATATACAAACAAGTATGTTTCATCACACATACTATCATCTCCATAATACTCCAAATAAACATATGCACATTCATGTTTATTTCTACATATCATAGTTAAAATGATAAAATGCAACTCATAGAGATCGACACACGACTCTATGCAGATGCAATGCGGTACCGACTCAACATTTCAGCAAGTTCACTCAGGAACCAAATGGAATCATCGCTTGTTACCTAAAGTAACTCCCCATCGGGCACACGATGTTCCCCATTGCTCACACCCCGCATGGGCACACAATGTTTATGGATTGCTCACACTCCACACGTGCACACAACCCGATCGCTCACACCCCACATGGGCACGCGATCAATATGAATAAATCACCCATCGCTCACACCCTACATGGGCACACAATGTTTCTGGATTGCTCACACCCTACATGGGCACACAATTCGATCGCTCACACCCCACATGGGCACACGATCGTGTTGTAGTCATCGATCACACTCCACATGAGCACACGATACTACAACGGATTCACAAAGAATCCCACAGCACAAGAATGCATACATTATGCTTTACATGCAAAATGACACACAACATTCTTGAAAATGCATACATTATTCACAACATAATTATGCACTCAACTCATTCAACTAACATACATTCGCATTTAATTCAAGCAATGTATTCATTTTCCAAACGGACACAACATCACATCAAACCCACATTTCCATAATTGACTTATTTACTTTTTATCGAAAAAGTCGGGTGAAAGTCGGCTAATAATTACATTTCTTAGCATCACTAGTTTCCACACGTCTCTAGCTTCAAATCGATATAAGGAATGCCTAAAATGGATAACCGAAACTAAAACTACGGATTAAAACACAAATTCCTCAAAAACCTACAGGCTCATTGAGCGCCCTTTCGGTCGCTGAGCGAGGAAATCCCTGGAACTTTCTATGAGCGAGGGATTGCTCGTTGAGCGACCACTGTGATTTCCAAAATTTCTCAGCTGCAAACGGTCAACTCCAAACACTCCAAAACTCAATCAAAATCCACTAAACATGATCAACGACATGTATCTAACATCATACTTCGATTATAACGATTTCTAACCAATTAGTCCACAAATTTCTCATATTTTTTCTAAAACCTTAACTATTCATCTTCTCTAAACTTCATCAAAATCAAAACCTAAGCAACCAAACACATACATAATCATACACAATATCAAGATGACAATGTTTATCACCCTTACCCGATTGTTTCATCTACACGGAGCAATCTTGATCAAAACCTAGATTTTCCTCTTTTTCTCTTCTCTTTTCTCTTCTCTTCCTTTCTTTCTTCTCTTTTTTCTTTCTATTTCCTTTTCTTTCTCTTTCTCCTAACTTATATTTTTTTCTCTCTATTTCTATTCTTACTAACTATTCTTATTCTTTCCTTCCTATTTCTACACTTAACTCTATTCTTTCTATTTCTTTCCAACCAAATATTATTTCTCTCACAAATTCTATTCTCCTAATTTCTAATCTTAATAAAATTTGTGAAAAGTCTAAAATACCCTTTTATCCAGTTTTACCCAAAAATTCACAAAATGGTAAAATCACATATCACATTAATTCATCAACATATTATATCATCATGTTAGTTTCACAAATAAAACAATTATCATTCAAATAAAATAAAAGACTCCACAAAAATGGGAATTATCGAATCGGGGCGTTACACTAAACCGTTCTGGTTTTTCAATTGTTGGATCAATCATAAAGACATTGTGGCTTTTGTTAAGGACAGTTGGAATTCGTTTGATTTTCAAGGCTCTCCTTCTTATGTGCTTAAGGAAAAATTTAAAGCTCTTAAGGGTCGCCTGAATTGGTGGAATACTAACGTCTTTGGATGGATTGTTTTAAGAGTCGAAGAATGTGTTGATAGCATTAATAATTTAGAGTTGGCTATGGAAAACAATGTGGAGGATGTGTCTGATGACTTGCTTAAGAAAAGGGCGGATGACCAAGAGAAATTTTAGAGCAATCTTCATTTCAAAGAGTCTATGCTTTATCAGAAATCGAGATCAAAGTGGGTGAGGGTTGGCGATGCTAACTCTCATTTTTTCCATGTTTCCCTTAAAGTGAGAAATAGACTAAATGGAATTAATGTTATTGGTCCTACTAATTCAATGATTGAGGATCCGCAAGCCATAAAAGATGCAACTTTTGATGTCTTCAAATTTAAATTTCAAAGGGTGGAGAATCATAGACCATCTTTTGATTTTAGTGATATTACTAGGCTCGATATGGAGGATCGTGCTCTTCTGGAGGCTGACTTTCTGGTGAGGATATCAAAGTTGTTTTTGACAATGATGGTAATAAATCACCGGGTCCAGATGGATTTTATTTTAAATTTATCAAGGAAGCTTGGGATATTGTCAGGCTTGACTTTGTCAATTGTGTGCGTCATTTCTTTATCACAAGAAGGCTTCCTAAAGCGTTTTCCTCTTCTTTTTTGGCCTTAGTCCCTAAGATGGATAACCCATAAGAGTTTGTGGATTTTAGAATGATAAATCTTGTCGGTTGTCTCTAATGTCATTTCAAAGTTGCTATCTAAAAGGATGTCTCTTATTATTTCCAAGTTGATTTCGCCGGCACAATTCGCGTTTATCCCATGTAGGAACCTTCTAGATGGTGTTTTAGTTGCAAATGAAGTTGTTGACTTGGCTAGACATGAGAAGCAAAAATGTTTATTATTTAAAGTAGACTTTGTGCAAGCCTATAACTATGTTGATTAGGGTTTTCTTATCAACATTCTTCGTGCCATGAATTTTGGACCCAAGTGGATTAAATGGATTAAAGGAGTGGTTTGTTCAAGCTTCATCTCCATCTTGATTAATGGGAGTCGGACTAGGGATTTTGAGGTATCTAGAGGTCTTAAGAAAGGTTACCCTCTTGCTCAGTTTGTCTTCACAATCGTAGCTTAAGTGTTGGCTATTTTGGTTAGAAGGGCTTTGGCTATTAATATTCTTTTTAGATTTTGTATCAACACTACTACAAAAAACCCATTTAACAACGGTTGAAAACTACGTATAATGACGCAGATCAAGGTGTTGTTATGTAGAGTGTTGTTGTAAGTATGCTACTTATAATGATGGACCTGTGACCATTGTTGTATTATGGAAAGCGTGTGTTTCATTAAAACGGTTAATTGTAATAAATGTTGTAATATATACTGAATATCACAAAGGTTATTTGTCTCAACCGTTGTGAAACGCACCCTTAGTTTATTATATAGAAACACATATTTCTTGTTTTACCATACACCTAATTAAAGAAATACAACCATTACATTGGTAAAGAAATATATAATCTAAAAATTAAAATTTTCTTGAAAACCAACTTAAACCTACCACTAATTTTCGAATTACATGCGTCTCATCGTGCACATTTTATGTTCATTAACACAAATATGGTTCAAGGGTCGGTTTCCTTCAACCCATTGATACCTATTGTCGCTCCCCGGATTTCCATCCTGGTACAAACGCGAAAGTGGCGCGGAAAAAGAATAGAGTCGCCAGCCAGGCATTTTTATCCCGAAGGAACGGGAATGGTAATGCTGCACAAACCAGAAGAAAAGAAGAGGAAGGACACGGGTCCTGCGAACCAAAGAGACTGAGTTCGGGAGTCGGTTACAACCTGGGAAGGTATTAGCACCCAGATCGTCCGCCGTACCCGACGGGATCCACGCTTGCGAAAGAAACTATTTCAAAGGGTGAGGATATGAAAGCTGCAGCAAAAGAAATGAAAATGAAAAGAAACTGGAACTGGAAAAGAAATGAATAAGAAAATGAAAAGGAAAAATGTAGGGAAAATAAAGATTATGCTCGAACGGGCCCTACCCCGCTGCCTACGTACCTCATCAGGATAATGAGGATCAGAGACGCCGTAGTTCCCCTAACTAGGGGTAACAAGGAAATTGCTTGTGAATTAAGGCTTGAACTGCCTATGCCAATGCTCAGGTGTTGCAAGCTCGGACGACGAGTGCGTTACCGTCTTGCAAAATGACAAGTAGGAGCAAGTTCGCGGACGGAGCGAATGAGGTGAGAAAAGAATTCCCGAAGGAAAGACGCTTATTGTTTGTTTGTGTTTTTTATGAAGCTTTTATGAGTGAAAGTTTGCATAGGTAAGTGTACCTAAGTCTTACTCAATGGGATGTGTACGCCTCACATCATCCCGAAATGGAATGCGCAAGAGGCACACCTATCTATGGAGGAAATCCCCAAAGCTAGTCCCACAAGTGAAGGCTTAAGCACACTAGCCTATTACCATTATTAATTATTTTTGTGGTTTTTTGGTTAAGAAGTGTTTTTTAGCTTTTTCTTTGTGAAGTACTCATGCTAAGACCTATCCACCACGAGTGATGACTCACACCTCGCCCCGAAACGGAATGCGTGCAAGTATCTCATAGCAAAGTCTCATGTCACATGAAAGCACTCAACCTTTATTAAATGAATTAGAAATGAGTTTGAAGATGAGAAGAGAGAGCACCAAAAGGATCATAAAGGTAAAATTCTAAAGGGGGACTAAAATAATCCTAAGTATTCACATGCATGGATATCCTAAAGGTTAGTGATGTTTCTATCCTAAAGAAGAAGGAAGAAGAAGAAGAAGATAAAGGGAGAGATGAGAAAGGCCTAAGCCCAACAAAAAGATGTTAGTCTACATAAACAATAGGAGGAGAGATGAGAAAAATGGAGATGTGGAACTCAACTCCCACATCTCAACCTTACCATAGCTCCTGCAAGGTTAGTATAACATCATAAAACCAAGGCATGAACCAACAAGTCAGAAGTTATACAAGCATAAGGGCATGGCAAAGAGTTCATAAGATGATAAGCAAAGCAACACAAGATCACATTGAGATGATTGGAAGTGAAATAAATGCAAAGAAGGCATGCATAACACTTAAGGATATAATACACATAAAGGAGAATCAAAACCAAAACTCAAGGAAACTCAAACCCTATCCTAAGACCAGGAACAACCCTAGACCTCTAAAGGACCCCAAAAGATGAGGAGAAGTTGGCACAAGTGCCCTTCTAAACTTAAAAGAGCTTATGAGACTCAAAGTATGCAAAACAAGGCAAGATGAGGAAGAAAATACCCAAGAAAAAGATCCAAACATCTAAAAAATCTACCCAACCAGCAAAGTACTCTTCAAACACAAGGAAATGAGAATCCAAAAGGGTTTGCAAAAATCCAGCACTAAACTAGGTCAATGAAGCTCAAGGATGCAAGGTATCACCATTTAGGGTTTTGAAAATTGATGCACAAGTAACTCAATCAAAATCCAGCAAAGAGATTTGTGAAAAATCCAAGATAAATCATGAAGATAGTAGAGTGTCTTAGGATTTGAATGCAAAAAGAATGGGATTCATAGCTTAAAGGATGAGGAAGATAGAAATTGGACAAGGCGGATTGGTCCATGCGAGTTCACAATAAAACAATGCCTAGTGTTGAATTAAATTGGCCACGTGGAATAAAAATAAAAATCTAAAAAAAATATGATAAAAAACTAGATGAACTAAAGAACACACATGAATTTTTTTTGTATTTTTTTGATATTTGGAAGTATTTTAAAAATAATCAAAATGGAAGAAGTAAAGAGAAGAAAATAAAATAAATAATAAAATGATGAGGGAGTGTGAGAAGCAAAGCCAGCTAGCCCATTCTGACCACTTGGGCCCAGTAGGAGGTGCGGATAGCATGTTGGCCTTGGGCCCATGCGAAAATAACAAAAAAAAAATAAGGAAACTAAAACTCAGGTTTTACATATTTATGTGACATGCTTCAATGAAACAAAAAAATCATGTAACCACACATCAATAGGTCACGCTAGGGTTTTAAATCATAAAAGACAAAACAAGAACCCAACCAATCCCTGCGTTCCACCTCATCATCTTCAACCTCACTCTTATGAAAAACAAACTGAAGCATGCGAATGTAACAGGGCCAAGCAGCAACAACACATCACATTCAGAGAACCATATCTCCTCCATTTCTCCATGAAAACACACGAACCAAACATCAAAAATGATCCTCGAATCAAGCACAACATGAATCAAACATCACAGACATGTAAACTAGCATACACAGCATGAACAGAATCAAAAAAGTTTGGATCTAGAAACTTCAAAACCCTAGCCTGACCTCATTTCAACATCATTTTCAAAACCAAAGAGATCCACATGCTCAGCATAACAAGTAGATCATAATGCACATCACAAAAATCAATTAAAAACCTATGGATTTGAGGTATACCTGAGATGAAAGAGCTTCAAATCTCTCCAAGAAAACCAAAATCCAGCTCTGGATGATCTTCTAGCGACCTCCTTTCACAAAATAAATGTGAAAGAAGCCTCAAAATCGCCTCAACTTTGCTCTTTGAAGCACTCTGGTCTGAACTGGACTGGTGCAAGAACTTTCTTCCAGCTTAAAATGAGGCTTGATCTATGTCCTATGAAGCTTCAGGAGCAAGAATATATGGTCTGCTTTGTGAATGGAGCTATGGATGAAGAGTTATGAAAGAAAATGCAGCAAGAGCCAAAGCTTGAGACTGATGAAATTCTACTTCCTCTGCCCCATTCAAAGAAGAAATCTCACTTATATATGATGTGTTTTCAGTGGCTAGGGTTGGCAAGCAAAGGCACGTGAGAATAGTGTGCATGAGGTGATTTTGCAAAACTTGCATGAGGTGTGTGATGGAATGATTCACTCGTGCTCTTCCCACTCCCTTTGCACATGCTGACCTCTTATGATCCCTTAATTCAAAAATGGAAGAAACCTGGCCCTTGGATCAATGCATCATGTTGTTCTTATCATTTTGCTAAAATGCCCCTCATGAGATATCTCCCATTCCACGCATGCTTTTTGCACCCCTTTTTGGCCAAACCCTTCTCATACCATGCATTGTGATATAATGACTCCAAGTTGTACACAAATGGGCTTGCAACTTCATTCCATAACAACTTGCCATTTGATAAAAATTTGAAATCTCATGTGACAACATAAATCTCATATGCCTATGCACTTGCATTTTGTGAAATGTGTCAAATTCCCTGCCTGGACCTTCCAATTTCTCTTGAGCTAACAACTTGATATGTCATGAATAAAAGGATGGTGGCCTCACCTTGCACTTGGAATTGGAATATACGAGCCTTTTTGAGATTTTGCATCATTTGCAAAAGTGTGAGATAAGCTCGCCTACCTCACTCTTTGCTTGGCCTCTTGGCACATGTGCAAGCCTTTTCCAATCCTTGATCAGAACATAAACAACTTTGGCCCTTAGAACTAGCCATGACATACTTCTCATGATTTGGCTAAATTTGCATTTTTGAGGCCACTTCCTTGCTTGGCACCAAAATGTAAGTTTCTCTTGAGCAAAATCATCTAAATGTCTTGCATTGTAACTTAGTAACCTCACTTGATCCATTCCAGCACTTGAAAATGAGTTTTGAGCACTCTTGCATTTGGTATGTGCATGGAAATGTGATTTTGCCCTAAAATACATGAAATTTTTGAAGGCCTTATCTCTCAAACCATAAATCCCATGAAAATGTACTTGTAATTTTTGAAAATGGCAAGCTTTAGTCTTCAACTTTCATGTTTGGGTTGGGTTCATTTGAAGAATTTTTGATCATGCTAAGCTCACTTGAAAATTAGGGCAAAAGTTGCTAAATTTGGAAAATCTCAAAAACCAACTTTGTACCATTTTTACAAAACCCTCCAAATATCCATGATTCTTGATCTTCAATCATCCCAAACATCTTATAACATTGTAAAGACCTCCCTTGGCAAGAAAAAGTGGCTTGGACCCCTTGAAATCAGACAGTTGACTTTTTACAGGCACAGTTGACCAATTACTTCATCTGCAAGCAACCAAGGCAATGACTGACTTTTATTTGGAATTTTTCCATGAAAATTGACATGTAAGGACCTCTTATCATATAGAAAACATTGCTCAAAAGAATTGGCCAAAATTATGAAGTTAAGGCTCTTGAAGTCAAAACCCTAATTTGGTTGCACTGCTTAGGAGCCTTGCATTGTCTTAAAACTTGTGATGATCAAGCAATCTTCTGAGTTTTTGCAAGTGAACTTGGCCCTTCCAAAAGAGTCTAGACTCATCATAGGCCTCCCACAAATCCATTGGAACCCTTGTCTTGGCTTAGGTGGCCTTCAACACCTCCCCAGATGGCCATATGCCTCATGCTAGGGCTTGATGCTTGTCATGCTTTATTTTCCTATGCTATAATGCTATATATATGATATGCTTATGATGCAAATGGTGTATTATGATGCTTAAAATGAAGAGGGCAAATTTGAGGTTCTACAGCTGCCCCTATTCAAGCAACTGTTGATCTGAAAAGGACGATTGCTTCCGCTTTCGACCGTTCAAGATAAACTGTGGTTGAATACCCAAGAAAACAGAAATTTGCGCTCTGATGCAGAAAACAAGGAATGGGAAATAAACCCAATCCAATGGCGTTGCAACTGAGCTGAGAGATGAGCAGACGAGCTCCTTCCAACGAAACCCAAAGTTCTGATGAAACATGAAACGGACGAGTTTTCTTGTGACCTGTGACACCAAGTACAGAAAGCGGACGAGTCCTTAAGAATCTTCAGAGTAACCTGAGATAGACAAATATCCTTCACTAATCCTTGCGCAGATAAGCGGAATAAGACGGACGAGTCTTCTTCGGATGACCCTTACGCAGGTTCCGGGAATGCATATAAGTCTGTGGGATAGACATGCAACTAGGATAGACGAATCCTCTTCATATATTATCCGCGGATATATGGTATAAGACAGACGAGTCTTCTGATCAAACCTGTTACGCCAGGTGCAGCAACAACAATAATTGGTGCCTGAGACAGACGAGCCTCCTTCGGATTTACCTGTTACGCCAGGACCGGTAACCATTTCGACATTTAATTCCCACTGTCAGGATTCGAAACCTCTTCAATACAGACGAGAATTGGATGATCATCAAGATAACACAGACGAGTGTTATAGGTCAATGATACAGACGAGTATCAGACGATGATCTGAGAAACACAGACGAGTGTCTCAGGCAATGATACAGACGAGTATCAGCCACTGGTATAGACGAATACCAGAAATTCAAACACAGACGAGCATTTGAAGTGGTCACAGAGATATCAGAGTAAACATCAAATCCTCACATATAGGCGTAAGCTAGCACAGACGAGTGCTGGGGATGATACAGACGAGTATCCAGGCAAAGCAGACGAGCTTCAAACAAACACATACGAGTACTGGACAGTTGCAGACGAGCAACAATAGAGAACACATATCGAGGCACAGACGAGTGCAGCGAAGGATCCCATATCAAACACAGACGAGTGCTGGGAGGTTGCAGACGAGCAATCAACAAATATCATCTCAGAACACAGACGAGTGTTGAGGAGTTGCAAGCGAGCAACTATCATAGCCAAACACAGACGAGTGCTGGACAGTTGCATACGAGAAATAATAGAGGTATCACAACACAGACGAGTGTTGACAATTTACAGCAAAATAATGTCTCAAAGCACAGACGAGTGCTGGAATTTGCAGACGAGCAATCAACACTGATATAATCAAACACAAACGAGTGTTTGAAATTGCAGGTAAGCAGAATCATAGTAATCATAAACCATCGTTGGGGATAGCAAACGAGCAATACCACAGAGCTAACACGGACGAGTGTTGAAAGATGCAGACGAGCAGCGATAAAGCAGTAATATGTCCCTGCTGGGGAAAACTTTGCTTAAGAATAACTCACACGAGTGTTGAAGATTGCAGACGAGCAACAAACGAATGCCCGATCAGCAACAAGAGATACAACTTTGCAGGGGAGAACGAGTCAAAAGGTCTGGACACCCAACTCTGACTGAAGTGATGAATACCTGACTGTATCATCAAATACCCAAAAGTATGGCAACCTGGCTGAGAAATATTTCACGAACGGAGGTGAAAATCCAATATGAACTCTGTGGAGACAGATCATCTTCAGACTTGGCTGGGGAAGCTTCCTGGGCAAGTACTCTGGCTGGGGAAAACATCTGATGATTCAAGACTCTGAGGGGATATCAGGCTTTCAGGTACCTGATAGGCAAGAATTCTTGCTGGGGATAGAATACTGTTAATTCCATCTCTGATGACATCAGGTCTTCAGGCACCTGCTGGGTATACTCCACTGGGGAAGAATAGACTGCTACTTCACTGGGGAAGAATAGACTGCTACTTCACTAGGGAAGAATAGACTGCTACTTCACTGGGGAAGAATAGACTGCTACTTCACTGGGGAAGAAGTTGGGCTGCTGCCAAGGCTTGGTTGAATAAAATCTTTGAGAGAATGTGACGCCATCCTGCAACCTGCAACAACAGAAAACACACGTGTGTCCCAGGGATTTGCATGGCATGATCTGTTCATCCATCATCACCCGACACTCAAAGAGGGTTACAGTTTCCCTGCATGTCAGTTTTCTTTTCAAGATTATCACCATGTTTAGATGCAATGCTATTTTTGCCAAAAATTCAGGACATTTTGCAAACAAAAATAAACACACACAGCTTTTTGACTGAATATTATTTTTATTGGATGGCCTCTGAATAGACAAAGATTTACATCAAGAAGCAACCACCTGGAAAGAGGTAGCCACTATAAAAATTGAGAAAAGAAACTATCCTAATGGCAATGTACATGGCATTCCAAGTAGTTCCATTTCTGCTATGACCTGCACGTCTTCAAGACTCTCCATTCTGTTTCGGCCTTCTGAGAGGACAAGGGAGCTATTTCCTATCCTTCTGATATTGTCAAACCGTACGAAACGATGACGTGGTTCAGATAACTTGGATCACAGTTGTTCGCTTATTTCCCTTATTTTGCGTGGATCGCCCTCTCGGGTTTTCAATCCACCGGGATACCCTTTTTTGCCTGAGCTGTCCAATGTGGCTTTTCAACTCAGCAGGTGTACACATTTTTTTATATTTATTTCCCTAATTTTTGCCCGAGCCTTTTATTCTGTTTTTAGCTCGCCGGGATGCCCTTTTCTTGCCTGGACTTACATTCTGTTTTTGTGTCCAGCGGGTCTCTTTATGCGAAGTATTTTTTAACTGCGTCCGAGTTAACAGGGGATGGGAAGTCATCTCCATCCATAGTGGTGAGCATCAGTGCTCCTCCTGAGAATACTTTCTTCACTATGAATGGTCCTTCGTAATTTGGGGTCCACTTGCCCCTGTTATCTGAACCTGGAGGAACGATTCTCTTCAACACGAGCTCTCCCACTCGATACTCTCGAGTACGTACTCGTTGATCGAATGCCCGCTTCATTCTCCTCTGATAAAGCTGACCATGACAGATAGCCGCTAATCTCTTTTCCTCAATTAGACATAGCTGATTGTAACGAGCACGCACCCATTCAGCCTCATCCAACTTGACATCCATCATCACGCGCAATGAAGGAATCTCTACTTCCACAGGCAGGACTGCTTCCATACCATACACTAGAGAGAAGGGAGTTGCCCCTGTTGACGTCCTGACCGACGTTCGGTACCCATGCAAAGCAAACGGTAGCATCTCATGCCAATCCTTGTAGGTGACAACCATTTTCTGCACAATCTTCTTGATATTCTTGTTAGCTGCCTCTACCGCACCATTCATCCTTGGTCGGTAAGGAGAAGAATTGTGATGCTGTATTTTGAAGTCCCGACATAAGTCTGCCATCATTTTGTTGTTGAGATTAGAACCATTATCAGTAATGATCCTTTCGGGCACTCCATATCTACATATGATATCTCTTTTCAGAAATCTTGCCACCACTTGACGAGTGACATTGGCATAAGACGCTGCTTCTACCCACTTGGTAAAGTAATCAATTGCGACCAGGATGAAGCGATGACCATTCGAAGCAGTTGGCTCGATCTTCCCGATCATGTCTATGCCCCACATAGAGAAAGGCCAAGGAGATGACATGACGTTGAGCGGGTTAGGAGGAACATGCACTTTATCTGCATATATTTGGCACTTGTGGCACTTTCGAGCGAATGAACAACAGTCTGCATCCATTGTCATCCAGTAATACCCTGATCTCAGCAGTTTCTTTGCCATAGCATGCCCTCCTGCATGGGTACCAAAAGATCCTTCATGGACTTCCTGCATCAACAGGCTTGCTTCGTGTCTATCCACGCATCTGAGCAAGACCATGTCAAAGTTCCTCTTGTACAAAACTCCGTATGTGTTCAAGAAGAAACTAGCAGCGAGTCGTCTCAAGGTCTTTTTGTCTTTGGAAGATGCCCCTGTTGGGTATTCTTGCTTCTCCAGGAATAACTTGATATCAAAATACCAAGGTTTCTCGTCAGACACGGCGTCTACAGAGAAAGCATAAGCTGGAGAGTCGAGCCTGGAGATGTCAATTCTGGGCACAAAATTCCAACACAGGACTTTAATCGACGAAGAGAGAGTGGCCAAAGCATCGGCAAATTGATTTTCGTCACGTGGTATGTATTTGAGCTCAACTGTCGTGAAGAATGTCAATAGTTTTCTAGCATAATCCCTGTACGGAACTAGATGCTCTTGATGTGTATACCACTTGCCGGTAATTTGGTTAATGACGAGGGCTGAATCTCCGAATATATCGAGGTTCTTAATCCGAAGATCAATTGCCTCCTCTATTCCCATTATACACGCCTCGTATTCCGCTTCGTTGTTGGTGCAGCCAAAAGTAATTTTGGCAGCGAAGGGTAAGTGGAAACCTTCAGGAGTAATGAGTACGGCACCAACTCCACGACCATTGATATTGACAGCCCCATCAAACATCAACTTCCATTTGGATTCAGGGTCAGGCCCCTCCTCCGGAAGTGGTTCCTCATAATCGTTTGTTTTGATGTACATGATGTCCTCATCAGGGAAATCAAATCTCATCGGCTGATAGTCATCCTCGAGAGGTTGCTGAGCAAGGTATTCCGACAACACACTTCCTTTGATGGCCTTCTGAGAAGTGTACTGGATGTCGTATTCAGTTAAAATCATCTGCCATCTAGCAACCCTTCCGGTCAATGCTGGTTTCTCAAAGATGTACTTAACAGGGTCCATCTTGGAAATGAGAAGTGTAGTATGGGTCAACATATACTGCCTCAGTCGGCGAGCAGCCCATACCAAAGCGCAGCAAGTTTTCTCGAGCAGTGAGTATCGGGATTCACAGTCGGTAAACTTTTTGCTAAGGTAATAAATGGCGTACTCTTTTCGACCAGACTCGTCATGTTGGCCGAGCACACACCCCATCGACCCTTCAAGCACGGTCAAGTACATGATTAACGGTCTTCCTTCTACTGGAGGCATCAGAATTGGAGGCTCCTGTAAGTATTCCTTTATTTTGTCGAAAGCTCTTTGGCAATCATCATTCCACCTGACCGTTTGCTCTTTTCTTAGCAACTTAAATATCGGTTCGCACGTGGCAGTTAGGTGAGATATGAACCGAGAAATGTAGTTCAATCTACCTAAGAAACCGCGCACTTCTTTTTCTGTTCTCGGTGCAGGCATCTCTTGAATAGCTTTCACTTTAGCAGGATCTACCTCAATTCCTCTTTGACTTACAATGAAACCCAGCAACTTTCCAGAACGCACTCCGAAAGTGCACTTGTTCGGATTCAACCTCAGTTTATACTTGATCAATCTGTCAAACAACTTTTTTAGGTTAACCAAATGCTCCTCCTCGTCTTTGGACTTTGCAATCATATCATCCACATAACATTCGATCTCCTTGTGGATCATGTCATGGAACAATGTGACCATTGCCCGTTGATAAGTTGCCCCTGCGTTCTTCAAACCGAAAGGCATGACCTTATAGCAGAATGTTCCCCACGGGGTAATGAACGTTGTCTTCTCCATGTCTTCCGGCGCCATTTTTATCTGATTATAACCGGAGAATCCATCCATGAAGGAGAACACTGAGAATTGAGCAGTATTGTCGACCAACACGTCAATGTGTGGCAACGGAAAATCATCCTTTGGGCTTGCTCTGTTCAAATCTCGATAGTCAACGCACATCCGGACCTTGCCGTCCTTCTTAGGTACTGGTACGATGTTAGCTACCCAAGGTGGGTAACTAGTCACGGCAAGGAAGCCGGCATCCCACTGCTTCTGTACCTCCTCTTTGATCTTCATTGCCATATCCGAGCGAGTTCTTCTCAACTTTTGCTTTACAGGAGGACAGTCTTCTCTTAGGGGTAGCTTATGCATCACGATGTCGGTATCCAACCCTGGCATATCTTGATATGTCCAAGCAAAGATATCCACATATTCTCTCAGCATGCTGATCAGCTCTTGTTTGACGTCGGCCTGCAGATTGGCCCCTATCTTGATTTCTTTCTTTGCATCTTCACTGCCAATGTTGATGGTCTCAATCTCTTCTTGATGAGGCTGAATAACTCGTTCCTCTTGTTTCAACAATCTGACCAATTCTTCAGGTAGGTCACAGTCTTCCTCAACCCCTTCATCAGCTTGGTAGACTGGATTATCAAAGTCATGCATAGTCATAGCAGGAACATTATCCGTGGAATCCGGATGATCAACACTGCACAAATGATGTGCTTATTCAGAATCTGCTTATTTTGAAAAGAGACGCTAACACAAAACAAAAATGAAAATACATTGCCATTTTTATATATTTTTATGAAAAAGTTTAAAAACAAAGACAGGGAACACAGTTTGTCTGAAAATGTCCTTTTATTTCATAGCAAAATAACGATGCAATACAAAACATGGTGGCCCAATACAATGGATCCAAGCATCTTGGGCAGAATGCTGGATTTGACAATGCAGTATGCTAATAAAAGGAAACAAAGCAATTACTTTGAGAGCCAGGTAACATGAACAATGTCTTCAACGGACCAATTCCCTAGCTCCTCGCCGGGTGCACACGGGCGGATCCAATTGTTGTCCCAATCTCTGTCACTATCCCCGCCTTGGCTTGCCGTACAGATTTGATCACGGTCAAGCAACCCAGCGCTTGTGAATGTGATGGCCTTACCACTCTGAGTAGACTCCCCAGGCTGATACCCTAAGCCGAATTTATCATCCTTCTTTTCCATCTCCAACAACTTGCCCCAGCCCTGGGCATTGCCTGATTGGACGACCTCCTTTGCTTCCTGGTAGGAATGAATTGACGTGCCTTCGTTGTTTTTCTTCACCGGAGTCAAGATACTGACATCTGCCTCAAAAGCTTGGCACAAAGTCTCGTGAATTTCTCCGTCCATTTCCACATATTTAAACGTCGACAGGTGGCTGACGAATATATCTTCTTCCCCGCAAACTGTGATGACCTGGCCATCCACCACATATTTAAGCTTCTGGTGCAAGGTTGAAGTGACGGCTCCAGCTGCATGTATCCACGGTCTGCCCAACAAGCAACTATACGCAGGCTGGATGTCCATAACATAGAAGACACTCTTGAAGACTTGAGAGCCTATCTTAACAGGCAACTCAACCTCTCCGAAAACTGATCTTCTTGAACCATCGAAAGCTTTAACCACCAGATCACTCGGCGTCAGGATAACCCCATCAATGTTAAGCTTCATCAGCGCCTTCTTCGGGAGCACATTCAAGGAAGAGCCTGTGTCTACAAGGACATGAGACAACACAGCACCCTTGCATTCCATCGTGATATGCAGTGCTTTATTGTGATTTCTTCCCTCCGAAGTAAGATCTCTGTCAGTGAAGCCTAAGCCATGGCTAACATTGACACTACCAACAACAGCTTCGAGTTGATTGACAGTGATCTCTTGAGGAACGTAAGCCATTTGAAGTACTTTCAGCAAGGCTTCTCGGTGCGCGGGAGAGCACATCAACAGTGACAAGATAGAAATTTTTGAAGGTGTCTGATTCAGTTGGTCAACCACCTTGTAGTCACTCCTTTTGATGATCCTCATAAATTCCTCTACCTCCTTTTCAAACGTCCCCTGCCCAGCCACAGGAGTAGTTGACTCGTCATTCGCAATCTGCTTCCCTTTGTCTTTGGACGAAGCTTCGGCCTCAGGATCCTTTCTCAATGCAGGGGGAGCAAACAAACGGCCACTTCGAGTAAAACCTCCAACACCTCCTACATTTTCAATGGCCAGGTCCGCAACAGGTCTACTCTCCATCTTCTGTCCCGCCACATAGACATCGGAACCATAATGCCACGGAATGGCCCTATCATCGGTGTACGGCACTGGCCCAGGTACAGTTATAGTCACGGGACTAATCTGAGGAGCGTAAATAGTAACTGGCTCCTGTCTGACGGGCATGTCAGCCTCATCGTAGAAGATAGTAATGGTTGACACATCATCAGCCTTTTCATTACTAATCTTGCTAAATTGCAGAGACCCATCATCAATCAACTCTTGCAAACCCGTCTTCAATTTCTCGCAGCCATTCACAGCACTTATACAGTCTTCGCAATCGAGAGAACAACCAGGAAATACTTGACCCTTCAACAGTCTCTCTTTCACCACCCTCAATGGCGTCTTGACCTCATCAATACTCAAAACCAAATTCAACTTGTCATCTCCCTCAACAGCATTAACTCTTGCCCCGCCATGATTAGGTATAGGGTTCGAGTTGATATTCGGTGGTGGCGCAAAGTTGATTGCCTTTGAATCTACAAGATCTTGAACTTTGTGATGTAGCGCCCTGCACTTCTCGGTTGAGTGCCCGGGTGCTCCTGAATGAAAAGCGCATCGCGCGTTGACATCATAACCAGCTGGAAGCTCTCCAGGAGGTGGTGGTGCCAAAGTCCTTAATTGAATAAGGTTCAAGTCTAGTAGCCTCGGCAACAAGGCAGCATACGTCATCGGAATAGCTTCAATCACCCTGTTAGCAGGACGAGCCTGCCTCGGCTGATAAGGTCTTTGCTGGTAGTTGGCTCTAGGTTGTTGTTGTTGTTGATGTTGTTGTGGTGGAGGTAGCATCTGTTGTACGGGAGCTGCAGGAATGGTGACAGCAGCCATATGTTCATAAGGTCTTCTGTAACCACGACCCTGGCTTCGGCCGAATACAGCATTGGTCTCGCCTTCTCGCCTTCTCGGAGGTCCACTAAAAGCTTTCCTCGCTCCATTTGAACTACTAGCACCGGGGTCTTGTATCTTCCCCATTTTCAACAGTGTTTCAACCCTTTCTCCCGCAATGACAATATCGTTGAATTTTGTAGCCGAACTCGACGCCAATCTTTCAAGAAATACTCCCTGGAGGGTACCCATAAACATATCGGCCATTTCATTCTCTAATAAGGGTGGCTGCACCCTGGCAGCTAGTTGACGCCACCTCTGGGCGTATTCTTTAAAGCCTTCTTTTGCTGCCTGAGCCATATGTTGCAACTGCGTGCGATTCGGAGCCATGTCCATGTTATATTGGTATTGCTTCACGAAGGCCTCAGCGAGATCCTTCCAGCTCTTAACATTGACCCTGCTGAGCTTCATGTACCACTCAAGGGAAGCTCCCACCAAGCTGTCCTGAAAGTAATACATCCATAGTTTTTCATCGTCCGTATGCGCGGCAATTCTCCCAACATATGATTGCAGATGGGTCTTTGGGCAAGCAGTGCCGTTATACTTCTCGAAAGTAGGAACTTTGAATTTATACGGAATCCTGACTCCCGGAACCAAGCCCAAGTCTGTTATATCGAATCCCAAAGAACTCTGGGACTGAATAGCCTTGATTTGCTCGGCCATCTCTTCGAATCTCTTGTTCATTTCGACCCCTTGACCCTCGGTCTCATCAAGTAAAGTGAACTGGTCATCCTGGTGGTCCACATGAATGTTATGCAACCCGTCGTTGACTATTGTCGCCCCTGGTTGTACAACAGGAGTTCCACCCTGACGTGCGCCCGCACCAGTATGATTATCAGCATTTGCAGCAGCAGCAGCGTTCCGGTTCTGATTCTCAACCATCTCTCGCAGCCGCTCTTGATTCTGCCCCATGCCGGCCATTAACGTCATGAAGTTATCCATTCTCTGCCTTAGATCTGCCAAATCTGCCTGCATTTGATCCATGGCTCGCTCTCTGTTAGTCTTGGTCGGATATCTGTGCACTGCCGGCTGCCCCCGAACTTTTCGAGGAGCTATAGTGCCTGAGACACAAAATACGTTAGTAACCGAGACACTACCTGCAAAACAACAAACAGGTTATATGGATGCAATGCAGTTGTTTATGTTTCCAATCACAAGTCATTTATGCCCCGGTCCCGGTATTTCAGCAAGGAAAACCAGATGGGCACTGATCCTCGACTTCCAGGAACCTTCTCGAGAGACCACATTCAAACCACACAGCAAGCGAACCAAGAAATAATGGAAAAAAACATAACATAAATCAACCTATCAAACAAAAAACACAGAATTCCCCGTAGGGTACAAGTCCTTACAAAGGAGAAACAACCAACTAGGACTCCTACAACATGCCTGTAGGTAATCCAGATACAAGAAAAAATAAACTAGGAAGCAGAACCAAAGCCTAAGGGCCCTGAAGCTTCATCACTAAAAACCCCCATCAGATCTGACCTTCTTGACTCCCGCCATCAACTTTAGGTCTTCAATCTCTTTAAGCGCTGCTTCGAGGGCTTGTTGACTGTCTGCGAGTTGTTGGGTCTTCTCTCTGCGAATTTTGTGGACTTGCTCCACCTCTTCTTTTTTGTAAGCCATCTGAACTTCAAAGAACTCTTCTTTTTCTTTATATTGCTTCAGCTCTTGATCTCTCTGTCCCTTCAACCAGACAATAGATTGACGAGCATCTCTGAGGGTCTTTGACTTCTTTTTGCGCTCAACCTCTCTTTGGGCTTCCATCATCCCCAATCTGCGGAAATGTGCTTCTCTACCTGCGAAGTCCTTCTCCTTAGCCTCCAAAGTCGTTTGTATCTTCAATAACTTCTCTTCAGCTTCAATCTTGGCCCTGTTGGCTTGGTGATACAGGCTTACCATCTCAGTATTTTCAACTCTAACTGCATGTAGCTGGGCTTCCAACTTCTTGAATTCCTCTAGAGGCACAGTATCAATGGACTCAGCAACTGGGGGAACTGGTGCTGAAAATGGTAACAAAGCTCTTTTGGCCCTGTCTTTCAACCAAGCATCGTATTCTGGGAATGTCTGATTGTTGCACTTCCCAAAACTAGCTATTCCTTCTCCTTTAATGCACTTCCAAGCTCCCGCAACCTTCCTTACAAAGGGCATATTATCTTTCACTGGGAAGTAGAAAATAGGGGTCAGCTTCAAGTCTTCAGGCACATCTCTCAAAGCGTATCCTAATTGTCTTCTTAACAAGGTTGGATTGTAATTAATCCCTCCAGTTATTCCCAACAAAGGCACACTATGATAACTCCCGCAGCTAGTGATGAAACGTGCACCTTGCAGCCTCTGAGTGAACCATCTAACATCCTTGGCAAGCAACTTCTCCAGCTTCTGAGCCCATACCAGAGTGCGGTCACTAAACACTCCCGTACTAGGCAAATGCCTCATGAACCACATGTGAAATAATGGAGCACAGCAACGAACCAAACCTCCCCTCTTTTTCTCAGTTTTGTAATGAACAGAGTAATACAAGTCCCCAAGTAGGGTAGGCACAGGATTCTTCAGCAAAAAGAGATGTATGGCATTTATATCTATGAACTTCTCCATATCAGCAAACAAAATGATGCCATAGATAGACAGAGCCAAGAGAGCACACACAGCATCCCATTCTTCTTCAACAGCCAATTCTCCCGCTTTCTTTACTAAAGCCTCCAAAGAAAACCCGGACACTCCTCCTTTGATAATGGTCAAAGACTTCACAGCAGAAGGACTCAAATAAAGAGCCTTAGCAATAGCCTCTGGTGCTGGCCTACTCATCTCAGAATTGAAAGGAGCCTGATCTTGAACCGGCACGCCCAGGATCAAAGCATACTCCTCCAGCATAGGGCCCAATTGGAAATCAGGAAAGGTGAAGCAACGGAGCTGAGGATCATAATACTGAAGCAATGTATGAATGGCACTCCTCTCTGAAGGATCTAACTCTATCACCACATCAAGAATACTTCCGTAAGCTTTTCTGAATCTCTCTACCTGGTTGGGTGTAACCAGCTTTACCATCTTTTTCAACATGCCAACCTTGATATCAAAGAACTTGAAATGAATGTTCTGCTTGCGAGGATCTTCCATCTTTGAAGAGAATACCGGAACCGAAAGCAGATATATGAACCTGTGAATGAAAACAAAAAACAATGATTAATGATGCAATGATGCAATGCAGATGCAAATGCAAGGACATATGGCCATCTGAGACTGTTTGGAGTCTGGCCACTGACAAGGTCCCTCTGAATAACTGACAAACCAAAAGTCCAATGAGTCACACTCTCTGATAATCACAACCCTCTGAAGAGAATCTCTGGACCACAGTATCAAGAATACCAGAACCAGAAAACCAGAACATCGGAACCAAAGTAACTGTATCATAACATGAACTGTACTAGTAACAAGGGTATGATGAGGTCAAGGGTTCCTGCAAACCTGTAAACCCATCCCCAATCTCACAGGTGTGCTCCGGGTCAAACATCACGGACTCTCAAAGCCGAATAGCAATAATACTTTCACCATTTCCGAGAAATGGCTCATGACCAAATCAGGGAATCGGTTAGGCATTATGTACTACGCAGGGAGGCCTCAGCTGAGTCCGGGAAAAACAAGCATCCCTTATAGGTTCCCAGCTTCAAGCGCTGAAATCGAGAAACAATAGTACATTCAGCCCGTAGGATACAGTACTAATGTCATACGACCAGATGCTTTGACTAAGTTCCTATAAGAGAACCAGGCCATCCTATGCGAGTTCCCAGTGGACCCTCGGGTGCGAATGGGTTTGCCACAAAATGTGGTCTGCCACTGTCACCACTGGAGAGGGTTGTTTCCACAAAGGTTCTCAATGATCGGTCCCCAGATGCACATAACTATCAAGGTCCTATCCCGAAGTGGAGGAAATCCCCACACAAGATATTTCCAAGACGGTCGCAATCTGGGCGTGAAACACACCGCCACTCATCATGCCACATGTGAGTACAATATGTCCACTCTAATCCTAGGGTGCACTCAAGCCGGGTACTTGGCTTATCTCTCAGAAACAGTATCACCCGAGCCCACCAAACAGAAAACCAGTCCAGACAGTCCAGTATGATATATGATGCGGAAAATAAAAATTGAAAACTGTAAATAAAGCTGTAAATAAAGCTGTAAATAAACAACAATAAAATACAACAAGCCACAACAAACAAACATCACCCAATGAAATAGAAACACACAAGCGCTAGGAGAGACTCACAGGGGAACCAGAGATTCTGGGTTCGGTCCCCAGCAGAGTCGCCAGCTGTCGCTCCCCGGATTTCCATCCTGGTACAAACGCGAAAGTGGCGCGGAAAAAGAATAGAGTCGCCAGCCAGGCATTTTTATCCCGAAGGAACGGGAATGGTAATGCTGCACAAACCAGAAGAAAAGAAGAGGAAGGACACGGGTCCTGCGAACCAAAGAGACTGAGTTCGGGAGTCGGTTACAACCTGGGAAGGTATTAGCACCCAGATCGTCCGCCATACCCGACGGGATCCACGCTTGCGAAAGAAACTATTTCAAAGGGTGAGGATATGAAAGCTGCAGCAAAAGAAATGAAAATGAAAAGAAACTGGAACTGGAAAAGAAATGAATAAGAAAATGAAAAGGAAAAATGTAGGGAAAATAAAGATTGTGCTCGAACGGGCCCTACCCCGCTGCCTACGTACCTCATCAGGATAATGAGGATCAGAGACGCCATAGTTCCCCTAACTAGGGGTAACAAGGAAATTGCTTGTGAATTAAGGCTTGAACTGCCTATGCCAATGCTCAGGTGTTGCAAGCTCGGACGACGAGTGCGTTACCGTCTTGCAAAATGACAAGTAGGAGCAAGTTCGCGGACGGAGCGAATGAGGTGAGAAAAGAATTCCCGAAGGAAAGACGCTTATTGTTTGTTTGTGTTTTTTATGAAGCTTTTATGAGTGAAAGTTTGCATAGGTAAGTGTACCTAAGTCTTACTCAATGGGATGTGTACGCCTCACATCATCCCGAAATGGAATGCGCAAGAGGCACACCTATCTATGGAGGAAATCCCCAAAGCTAGTCCCACAAGTGAAGGCTTAAGCACACTAGCCTATTACCATTATTAAGTATTTTTGTGGTTTTTTGGTTAAGAAGTGTTTTTTAGCTTTTTCTTTGTGAAGTACTCATGCTAAGACCTATCCACCACGAGTGATGACTCACACCTCGCCCCGAAACGGAACGCGTGCAAGTATCTCATAGCAAAGTCTCATGTCACATGAAAGCACTCAACCTTTATTAAATGAATTAGAAATGAGTTTGAAGATGAGAAGAGAGAGCACCAAAAGGATCATAAAGGTAAAATTCTAAAGGGGGACTAAAATAATCCTAAGTATTCACATGCATGGATATCCTAAAGGTTAGTGATGTTTCTATCCTAAAGAAGAAGGAAGAAGAAGAAGAAGATAAAGGG
This sequence comes from Lathyrus aphaca, assembly GCA_963966055.1. Taxonomy (NCBI): domain Eukaryota; kingdom Viridiplantae; phylum Streptophyta; class Magnoliopsida; order Fabales; family Fabaceae; genus Lathyrus; species Lathyrus aphaca. Next base: position 458,470,608 of record OZ014519.1, read on the forward strand.
AGAGATGAGAAAGGCCTAAGCCCAACAAAAAGATGTTAGTCTACATAAACAATAGGAGGAGAGATGAGAAAAATGGAGATGTGGAACTCAACTCCCACATCTCAACCTTACCATAGCTCCTGCAAGGTTAGTATAACATCATAAAACCAAGGCATGAACCAACAAGTCAGAAGTTATACAAGCATAAGGGCATGGCAAAGAGTTCATAAGATGATAAGCAAAGCAACACAAGATCACATTGAGATGATTGGAAGTGAAATAAATGCAAAGAAGGCATGCATAACACTTAAGGATATAATACACATAAAGGAGAATCAAAACCAAAACTCAAGGAAACTCAAACCCTATCCTAAGACCAGGAACAACCCTAGACCTCTAAAGGACCCCAAAAGATGAGGAGAAGTTGGCACAAGTGCCCTTCTAAACTTAAAAGAGCTTATGAGACTCAAAGTATGCAAAACAAGGCAAGATGAGGAAGAAAATACCCAAGAAAAAGATCCAAACATCTAAAAAATCTACCCAACCAGCAAAGTACTCTTCAAACACAAGGAAATGAGAATCCAAAAGGGTTTGCAAAAATCCAGCACTAAACTAGGTCAATGAAGCTCAAGGATGCAAGGTATCACCATTTAGGGTTTTGAAAATTGATGCACAAGTAACTCAATCAAAATCCAGCAAAGAGATTTGTGAAAAATCCAAGATAAATCATGAAGATAGTAGAGTGTCTTAGGATTTGAATGCAAAAAGAATGGGATTCATAGCTTAAAGGATGAGGAAGATAGAAATTGGACAAGGCGGATTGGTCCATGCGAGTTCACAATAAAACAATGCCTAGTGTTGAATTAAATTGGCCACGTGGAATAAAAATAAAAATCTAAAAAAAATATGATAAAAAACTAGATGAACTAAAGAACACACATGAATTTTTTTTGTATTTTTTTGATATTTGGAAGTATTTTAAAAATAATCAAAATGGAAGAAGTAAAGAGAAGAAAATAAAATAAATAATAAAATGATGAGGGAGTGTGAGAAGCAAAGCCAGCTAGCCCATTCTGACCACTTGGGCCCAGTAGGAGGTGCGGATAGCATGTTGGCCTTGGGCCCATGCGAAAATAACAAAAAAAAAATAAGGAAACTAAAACTCAGGTTTTACATATTTATGTGACATGCTTCAATGAAACAAAAAAATCATGTAACCACACATCAATAGGTCACGCTAGGGTTTTAAATCATAAAAGACAAAACAAGAACCCAACCAATCCCTGCGTTCCACCTCATCATCTTCAACCTCACTCTTATGAAAAACAAACTGAAGCATGCGAATGTAACAGGGCCAAGCAGCAACAACACATCACATTCAGAGAACCATATCTCCTCCATTTCTCCATGAAAACACACGAACCAAACATCAAAAATGATCCTCGAATCAAGCACAACATGAATCAAACATCACAGACATGTAAACTAGCATACACAGCATGAACAGAATCAAAAAAGTTTGGATCTAGAAACTTCAAAACCCTAGCCTGACCTCATTTCAACATCATTTTCAAAACCAAAGAGATCCACATGCTCAGCATAACAAGTAGATCATAATGCACATCACAAAAATCAATTAAAAACCTATGGATTTGAGGTATACCTGAGATGAAAGAGCTTCAAATCTCTCCAAGAAAACCAAAATCCAGCTCTGGATGATCTTCTAGCGACCTCCTTTCACAAAATAAATGTGAAAGAAGCCTCAAAATCGCCTCAACTTTGCTCTTTGAAGCACTCTGGTCTGAACTGGACTGGTGCAAGAACTTTCTTCCAGCTTAAAATGAGGCTTGATCTATGTCCTATGAAGCTTCAGGAGCAAGAATATATGGTCTGCTTTGTGAATGGAGCTATGGATGAAGAGTTATGAAAGAAAATGCAGCAAGAGCCAAAGCTTGAGACTGATGAAATTCTACTTCCTCTGCCCCATTCAAAGAAGAAATCTCACTTATATATGATGTGTTTTCAGTGGCTAGGGTTGGCAAGCAAAGGCACGTGAGAATAGTGTGCATGAGGTGATTTTGCAAAACTTGCATGAGGTGTGTGATGGAATGATTCACTCGTGCTCTTCCCACTCCCTTTGCACATGCTGACCTCTTATGATCCCTTAATTCAAAAATGGAAGAAACCTGGCCCTTGGATCAATGCATCATGTTGTTCTTATCATTTTGCTAAAATGCCCCTCATGAGATATCTCCCATTCCACGCATGCTTTTTGCACCCCTTTTTGGCCAAACCCTTCTCATACCATGCATTGTGATATAATGACTCCAAGTTGTACACAAATGGGCTTGCAACTTCATTCCATAACAACTTGCCATTTGATAAAAATTTGAAATCTCATGTGACAACATAAATCTCATATGCCTATGCACTTGCATTTTGTGAAATGTGTCAAATTCCCTGCCTGGACCTTCCAATTTCTCTTGAGCTAACAACTTGATATGTCATGAATAAAAGGATGGTGGCCTCACCTTGCACTTGGAATTGGAATATACGAGCCTTTTTGAGATTTTGCATCATTTGCAAAAGTGTGACATAAGCTCGCCTACCTCACTCTTTGCTTGGCCTCTTGGCACATGTGCAAGCCTTTTCCAATCCTTGATCAGAACATAAACAACTTTGGCCCTTAGAACTAGCCATGACATACTTCTCATGATTTGGCTAAATTTGCATTTTTGAGGCCACTTCCTTGCTTGGCACCAAAATGTAAGTTTCTCTTGAGCAAAATCATCTAAATGTCTTGCATTGTAACTTAGTAACCTCACTTGATCCATTCCAGCACTTGAAAATGAGTTTTGAGCACTCTTGCATTTGGTATGTGCATGGAAATGTGATTTTGCCCTAAAATACATGAAATTTTCGAAGGCCTTATCTCTCAAACCATAAATCCCATGAAAATGTACTTGTACTTTTTGAAAATGGCAAGCTTTAGTCTTCAACTTTCATGTTTGGGTTGGGTTCATTTGAAGAATTTTTGATCATGCTAAGCTCACTTGAAAATTAGGGCAAAAGTTGCTAAATTTGGAAAATCTCAAAAACCAACTTTGTACCATTTTTACAAAACCCTCCAAATATCCATGATTCTTGATCTTCAATCATCCCAAACATCTTATAACATTTTAAAGACCTCCCTTGGCAAGAAAACGTGGCTTGGACCCTTTGAAATCAGACAGTTGACTTTTTACAGGCACAGTTGACCAATTACTTCATCTGCAAGCAACCAAGGCAATGACTGACTTTTATTTGGAATTTTTCCATGAAAATTGACATGTAAGGACCTCTTATCATATAGAAAACATTGCTCAAAAGAATTGGCCAAAATTATGAAGTTAAGGCTCTTGAAGTCAAAACCCTAATTTGGTTGCACTGCTTAGGAGCCTTGCATTGTCTTAAAACTTGTGATGATCAAGCAATCTTCTGAGCTTTTGCAAGTGAACTTGGCCCTGCCAAAAGAGTCTAGACTCATCATAGGCCTCCCACAAATCCATTGGAACCCTTTTCTTGGCTTAGGTGGCCTTCAACACCTCCCCAGATGGCCATATGCCTCATGCTAGGGCTTGATGCTTGTCATGCTTTATTTTCCTATGCTATAATGCTATATATATGATATGCTTATGATGCAAATGGTGTATTATGATGCTTAAAATGAAGAGGGCAAATTTGAGGTTCTACACCTATTATAATAGTTTACCTCATCATCACCAAAAAAACATCACGATTTTATCATAATAACAATCATGATCATAACAATCACCATGATTAGTGACGATAATGAGGTATTGTATAATTGTAGATATCAATGAATTGAAGAAAATGGACCATTGAATCATATATATGAGTTAAGGAATATAAAATATACAGAAGGAGATCCAAGTTATTCGGAAAATATTGATTGTTATAGGTTGATTTTCAAATACATCTTAATTTTCAGATTATACGTTTCTATGTCAATTTAAATGATTGCATTTTCAATAAAAGGATAGTGAAACAAACAATATACATAGTATATAATAAACTAAATTTCATATACAATATCAAAATGACATCATATATATGTACCTTATCAACTCATACAAGCTTGCTACCACCATCATCATAACCATGTATCATCTTTACTATATAGCTTCAGCTATTTCAAACAAGGAAATTAGTTAGTACTCAAAACAAAACCAGCAAAAGTTGAAATAAAATCCTATGTGGGACTATAACCTAAGTTGAAACAATATAAACCAAACGAGATAATGGGAACTTTCTATCAAAAAGATTGAAGTAGAAAAATACCTTATTTTTTATAGCTACACAAACAATATGTACATTACACTTGCATCATCATCATCATCATCATCTTCATGTTCATCTAGTTTGTGAAGCAATGAAAAAGAAATATAAATAGGAAGAAGCTTACATAAAACCTACATACTTCTTATATTTCTTTTCATTATTTCAAAGACGAAGTTTGCTACCTAAGATGGAAGAAGAAGAATAATAAAGAAAAACTTGCAGCAAAATATATAATGAGGAATATCTTAATGGAAAATATGTAAATACATTAATGGATGAAGAATAATACCTTAATGTATGAAGCGAAAGAGGAAAAATGGGTGATAGGGTTTCGCTCTGAATGAAACAGCGACAATGGGTCACTTAATTCGCTTATATGAGTAAATATTTCACAACGGTTATCGCAAACAACCGTAATGATACATATATTTTTTATTATAAATATATCACAACGGTTAAATATAAGAATCGTAGTGATACCCCTTTTGTATGGTACAAGGTTCGATTCATGTCAACAATTTTTTATCAATTTTACATAACATATCACAACAGTTAAATATAAGAACCATAGTGATACCCCTTTTATATGGTACAAGGTTCGATTACTGGCAACAATTTTTTTTATCAATTTTACATAATATATCACAATGGTTATTGTACATAAAGGATCCGAACATGTCTTCGTGGCCTTCAGCTAAGACTGTGATGTGTTGACAGGAGATGGGGTGGAGTACCTGCAAGGTACTCCGATGCTCAAATAAGTTTTTAGAAAGGGACAAACCAAAGCGTAAGTAAAGGAGGGTTGGAATTGAATACCTGACCCTCCAAAGATGGAGGGCTTTTATACAAGCCCATGCTCGTATAAAGTAGGCACATGGCCTTTGACCGAGTGTGACTAACTCCCGCAAATTAGGAGGGCAATTATCTGCGTGGAAAGCGTTATGGCGTGTGAGGGGGAGATCCCCAATGGCTATATGCCAACGGCTCTTTCCCTGCATCATTCATATCCTCGTTGATCCCTTAATGGGCCTATGCCCAGTCAAACTCTGGATTGGGCCTCAATCTGGTGTAGAGCATTTGCTAAGCCAGTCCAGAACAGGAGTCCCCCAAGTCGTTGTGCCCGAAGGGGATAGTGACTTAAGGCGCTGAGGTCATGACCGACGTGGCCCTCGTGCAAACTTCATGGCATAAACTTCCTTTACTTTTTTATGTCAGGCACCTGTCTGCTATGTGTCGCTTCCACCAAATAAGGCTGGGTCAAATGGGGTACAGACGCGAACGGCCGGCAAAAGGAGAGAGAACACACAAGGGTGAACTCAAAAGACAAGAGTCGTCAGCTAGGCATTTTTATCCCGGAGGAAAGGTAATGCTACATAAACCTGAGAAAGATATAGATAAGACGGTCGCGAACCAGAGAGACTGAGAAAGGGGGTTGGTTACAACCTGGGAAGGTATTAGCACCCAGATTGTCCGCCGTACTCGACGGGATCCACGCTTAAAAGATTTGTGCTTTAAAAGGGGTAGTGTCAGTGCAATCTGTGGATCAAAGCTGGAAAGAATGCAAGTGTCAGTGCAAAAGAAATGTGAAGTGTATAAGAGAAGTGTCAGTGCTGGAACAAGAGTGCAAAGCTCAAGACTATGAGGCTAAAAGAATTATGCTGGAAGGAGGGGGAATATACAGAGACTTTCGTTCGATAACTGTTAAGTTATGCCTACGTATCCTCTCGTGCAATGAGGAAGTCAGAACACCGTAGTTCGACCCAAAGAGACTGAAAGACAAATTGACTGATGAACTGCTTGCTTGTCTATGCTCAAGTGTATGACCTGTCTGGCTCAGGTGCAAACTGTCTTGCATTAGACGGAAGAAGCAAGTTCTCGTTTGTGAATGAGTGTGATGAGAAAAGAATCCTGGAGGAGACGATTATTGTTTGTTTTTTGTTTTTTCAGTCTTTTATTGCTTTTTGTGTTTGTCATAAGTAAATGAGCTTAAGCCTAAACCAAGGGTTAGTAAACTCATCACATCTTCCCTCTGATTAGGGGTAATGAGAATACCTTAAGTATGAAGTAAACACCCCACACTTAATCACCATGGTGTAGGATTAAGATCATTAACCTACTTTTATTTATTTAGATATTTTTGGGGTTTTTGTTTAGTGTTAAGTAATGAGTTTAAGCCATAATCAGGGATTTAATGGACTCATTACACCATCCTAATAGAAGGATAATAGATGAGAACATTTAAGCTGAGGAAGGCTCCTCAACTTTATCCATGATTAGGGATTAACCTCATGACAAAACAAAGCCTTTATTAGAATGGATTTTAGTTAATGGTAAGATGAAGAAGTGATTTTTATGGTTTGTAAGACAACTTGAGGGGGACTTGTCCATTAACACTAGGGTTAGTCCTTCTTAACCAATTAAGGAAGAATTAGAACCCTAATGCAAGGCCCAAGTTACAAGCTTGATGTCTTAGTGATTATTAGGTGGATTGATTAAAAGATTTAAACACATTAAGGGTTTAACACTTAGGATTAAAGTTATACACTCCATCCTAGTAGAAGGATGCAGGCATAAGCTTAATCACAAAGCCTTAAAACCTTTAAGGTTTAGTCCTTGATTATGAGGTGAGAAGAGAAGACTCAAAGATGACACAAAGGTAAAAACTAATGGGGGGACTAATCAAACCCTAATTGTTATCATACTTGGTTGTTCCTAGGGTTTATAAGGCTTGCAAAAGATCTTCAGGAGAAAAGCCACCAAGAATGAAGCAGATGAAAGGAGAAAGGAACAAAGAGAAGCAAGACAACTTGCTTCACTTAAGAAGACAAGTTACTTGAAGGAAGAAAGTAAGAGATGAACATGAATGAGCAAGCTCACTCTAATACAAAGATAAAATGCAGCATAGATGCATGAGAGAGATGAGAAAAGATTATGAGAAGTGAAGGCAAATTCACTTCTCAAAACACTTACCACCTGAAAAGTTAGCAAAGGAAATGAAATGCAATGAAAATGAGATGAAATGCAATGATGCAAACCAAAGTCAGAAGCATAAACATGATTTTAATTATGCTAAGAGATGATGCCAACACATGCCAAGAGTTGTGGATGATCATACAAGGATGAGGATGCAAAGGAAGCATGCTTTGAACCATAAAGATTCATGAAAGTTTATGAAATGGAATGGACCTATAACATGGAAAATGAATGATGCAATGATCAAACATGATTCTAATATATCCTAAGGTGTCTTACATGTCATAAGTATGCACAAAATGTCATGGCAAGTTCATGAATGCAAGCATATGAGAGATGGATGCAAATGAAGACAAGAATTAGGGTTTATACACAACATGCAATGCAAAATTCAAAACCAGAAGCAAATGACATGACAAAAAATTGAAAATGGGATCAAAGTAACCCTAACCCTACACAAGTTCACTGCCCAAAGGAGGAGACCTAAATCTAAACCTAATGGAAGTTATGAATTTCTTAAGTCAACTAGGGTTTCAAGGCACTTCAAAAGGAAAAATGCTCATTAAATTGAAAATGAAAGATAAATTCAAACCAATTTTACCCTAGAAACTACATGCTATGAAGGATGCAATGCAAGAAGAACCATCATCAAACTCCTCATGGTTAGGCAGAATGAATTTTCTAAGTTTGAACAAAAATATTGCCTTTAAACAATTTTAATTCCAATGAAAATTGTCAAAATACATCAAGGACCAAAAAGAAATTTGTTTTGAGAGTTTGATAATGTTTCTAAATGTTTCAAAATGCAATGTGAATTTTTTTGTGATTTTTAAATACCTAAATGCATTTTTAATTAATTAATTTCCATTAACTAATTAAAAATAAACATTTAAATGATTTAAAAATAATTTGTAATGCAAAAAATAAAAATAAAAATATTTTTGGGTTCTGAAAATTAATAAAAGGTTTGACAAAACATTTCAAAATTTTTAGTATGTTTTTCTATTTTTAAAAATTCGTGGGAATAAATACAATGAAAATGAAAATAAAATTGAATAAATGGGAAAGTATGCAGATCCAATGGCTGGCATTTAAATGGAAAACGCGCGAATTGACTAGCGCGCAAATGAGAGGCTCAGATCATTTCTGGCAAAATTCAAATTTAATCCTAATTAATTAATTTAATAAATCAGAATTAGGGTTTAATGATGGATCTGGGCCACTCATTCGCGCGCGGGTCAACACGGGTCAACAAGATCTATGGCTCACATTCAAACTAAACCCTAATCACAATTAAAGCCCTAATGACTTTCAGGTGGCCGGAAATGACCTCCGGTCATCTTCTCCGGCCACACTCTCCCCTGAAAAATGCTATCTCTCTCAAAACCTCACCCCAAGCCCCCTAAAGCTCCAGAATCATTCAACAAACATCAAGGAACAAGAATCAAACATCAAATTTCATTTATTTTTCACCAACAACATGATTCGAATGGAAAACCTAAAACTGAACAAAGTTTCAGAACACGCATACATCCTCAAAACTCAACCATTTTTCATCATTCAAAGTTCATTGTGATCAGTGGAACATGCTCTACCATTCTATAACTAGAGAAACAAGTTCTGGAAAAAAAGTTTCAAGAGTATACCTGAGATGGAGCTTTTGCTTTTGGAGCTTTCTGGTTGTTTCTTTGGTCCAAGATGCCTTTAATGAACCTCCTGAGAAGCTTGCAATGCTTGTTTGGAATTTCTTATGGTTGGTTTATGAGGTTGATGAAGTTCTGTCCAAAGGGAGTGGAAAATCGTATTTCTGTTTGGGGTGGTTTCAGGGCCAAATGAGGGTTGGGAGATGATCAGAAGATCATGGTGAGTGACTCTGTGAAGTTTGTTTTTAGGTTTTAGGCTTGTGTATTGAGATTCGAATGAAAATGCAAAGAGAGGGGTTTTTGTGTATGCTGACTTGTGGGAGAGCTCAGGCTTGTGTGTTGTTATGTTTGGCTTGCATTTGATTAGTATAAACAAAGGTGATTGGTCAGAAAGTTGGTGGTGGCATAGTGTGATTCGTATGGTCCATTTTGCCAAAAGTCAATGTTAGGTGTCCTTTGAGGTATGGGCAAGTTCAGGCCAAGGACAAGGGCATGTCTTGTGCAGCTGTGATCAAGGAGAACCATGGAAGTGGGATTGAGGCAAACCAGCAAGTGGATTGAAGCTTGTGGGGGTTTTTGCAATTTTCATGAAGTTTGGCCCTTTTGAACTTTCTTAATGATCAAGGCATGAAAGTGAGCAATTCTTTGGTGCATTCTAAATTTTAGGTCATGACTTATGTTTGTGTAATGTTTAGAAGTTGATTTGGATTCACAATTGGCCTTGGATGAGGTTTTGCAACTTTCCTCTTTTAGGTGCATAAGTGAAATTTCATGATTTTTCCCAACTTTGACAAGCCATAACTTTTGATCCAAAATGAATTAGAATGAGTTCTTGTACTTTTTGAAAAGGGAATGATCCAATCTACAACTTTCATGACCAAAGATTTTCCATTTGAAGCATTTTTTAATCAAAAAGAGGAGGTTGAAAAACTTCCCCAAAATGGCAAGTTTACATTATAAGTCACTTTCCCAAAAGGGCAACTTTGCAAATGGCTTGAAATTCTTCAATTTTGTGAACTTATAACATCATCTATGATCAAATAAATATCATACACATTCAAAATGATGGAGAATGCCCTTTGGTTGGGTCATTGGGGGCCTCAGATGCCCTGATTTTGCACTGACTTGCTCAAAAAGTCATCTCTTGATCAGATGCCTTCCCCATTGAATTTCTTTATGAAAATTGATATGCATGATCCTCATAACATATAGAGACCATTAGAAACAAGAATGACCAAAAAATTTGGAGTTATGGCCTCTGAAACCAAAACCCTAATTCTAGGTCATCTGTGCAGTTAAGCCTGGCTCTGCTTCCATGCCTTTCTCAGTTCTTGTGATTCTTTGACTCCCTTGACCTTGTGAGGATGTAATATGATGCTTGAAAATACATGGACCCCTTTTAAGTGATTGATGACCTTTGGAGTGGCTCAAATAGCCCTTGGATTGCTCAGATCACAAACCCTAGATGCAGATGACTTAGAAACAATGCAGTGAAGCAAAAATGCAATATGAGATGATATGATTGAACTTATGCATATGAAAAAAATCACAAGCCATGGTGAAATGAGTGAGGGCAAATTTGGGTTGTTTACACTATGGGACCAATCAACTTCCCAAAGATCCTCTTTTTGAGAAGACAAAATGCCTAAGGTTTTCATGACACAGGTAGTAAAGCGTCGTAATCCATTTATGACACCTGGGGGCTAGCCGTAGGAAATAATTTCTTTGGCCTTTGCGATTCTCCATGTGAGATTTAGACACTATAAAAGGGGGGAAGACAAGTTCATTCGTTCATTTATTACAAACTCTTCCTCTCGTTGTAAAATCTTGTCTGCAATTTTCTCGTCGGAATCTCGTCGTCACCACCGTACAAATCCCAAAAACCTCCATGGATCAAGGTAAATCTTCATCTTCTACCTCTATTTTCTGGACTTGACTGATGAAAATTCATCCATTTCCTATGAAATTCATTGGATCTTCATGGTTTTCTGGAGATTCTTATGAAGTTTTAGAAATTCTGATGAATAATCTTCAAAGGTGTATGAATGTTCATGAATCTCTAGGGTTAGTAGATTAGTGTTAGATCCAGGCTAGATCTTAGCAGTGATAACTTAGTGTTAGTTGACCGAACGTAGGTTCGTGGAGGGGCTTATCCCCGTCAATTTTAAGTTAGAACGGTGAAGGAGAGCTTGGTGTGTCGATTTCGCCCTCGTTGTGTTTTTTCTTGGCAAAAGGGTTGACCTAGGGGGTACGTCCCTGGTCTTTATCGAAGCCTTTTCACTTGATTTGCAATGGAATGGTGGATTTGAGTTCGTCAAATTCACTGTGTTTCCTCTGATTTTCGGGTGAAGGTAGTCAAAAGAACACTCACGAAGTCGAGGAGGTCCTTGCTGCAGACGGTGCGGATGTGCCCGCACGCGATCGTTTATGGATAATGGATGAGCCGCTTGAAATGGTATCTCAATTCGCGGAGGAGGCTTCGGACGTGTGGACCAGGATTGAGAAGAAGAAAAAGGGGGGATTTGCTAACTGGCAAGCCTTACCTCCAAAACCTACCCAGAGGACATGCTTGCGCTTTTCTGCTCTCCGGTTTCCGATGTATGAATTCGTGTTTCGCGAGGCTGGGTATCGTCTATCATTTACCAAACTTCATCATGCGGTCTTTACTCACCTTGAACTCGCGCCTACTCAACTACATCCCAATGCTCTGGCCTTCATAAGGGCCTTCGAACTGGTATGTCGCTACTTAGAGATAGGGGCGACGGTCAATTTATTCTTCATGATCTTCCATCTACAGAGGAAATCCCAAGATGGTCGACACAACTGGGTCTCATTAAAGTAAGCGAGCAAGCTCTTCAAGGCTTACCTGGACTCTGTTTGGGATTTCAAATATCGTTTCTATGTGATCCAACCATGCTCGTAGGCTGCTAAGGATACGATGTATGATAGGAAAATGGTTGGCGAGGAGGAGAAGATGGTGGCCCATTTTCTGTTGGAGTGGGTGAACGTACATTTCCACCATTCCAGCGAGCATTACATCACCAAACTCGAGGACCTGCGCGTCAATAATACAACGGCTTACAATACACTGTTCAACTATATCGCTAGTTTTCGTCCAACGGAGCTTGTGGATTCTGACGAGCATGCCATCCTTCGGCCTGATGGGACATCGAGCACTCTAGCTAGGCTAATAAACGTGAAGCCACTGCTCAGTTGCCCAAACAAAGAGGCAGCGATGTGACTCTTAGGTGGATTTATAGTTTTTTAAGTTTTGGATTTGTGGATATGATTGATAACTAACTGGTTTTTCTGTTGTTTTTTGCAGCACAAATGGCCGAGATTCGAGAATGTCTGGTAAGGACGAATAAAGGAAATATGAAGAAGCATGCGAAGATTCGGGTCGACATTGTTAAAGACCAAACCACCTTGGACGACTTCGTTGCTTCCGATAACTCTACTTCGGGGACCACACTGTTGGGTGGGTCTCCACTAGGTAAGAGGTCAAGAACTGAGAAGCCCTATCCTCCTCCGAAAAATGATACCGCCTCGACAGGTCCATTTTACTTTCCCCTTGCGTAACTCAGAGGTCTTTGTTCGTCAGAGGATCATTTGTCTATGTTCCTGATCTTGCTGTTGCTGCCATCTTTTTTGCTGACCGCAAGGTTCTGAGAGCAGGATTGTGTGAGGATGATGCATGGAGTATCCGGATCTTGGAGACAGCCCTTGCTTTTTGCAACACCGATCTGGTGTCCAAGAAATATCTACTAGCTTCCCAGAAGAAGATTTCTAACCTCGAGGAAGAGAGTGCTGAGATGCATAACAGGCTACTTCAACTTTAGGGGCACTACGAGAGCAAGCTCGTGCTTATGAGGGAGGTTAACGAGATTAGGGATAACCTGGCGAACCTCACTAGAGAGAACGAGCGTTTGAAGAAAAAGGATGCGGAGGCGGAGAGCAAGGTGGCATTCGGGGAGGACGAAACAGAGGAGGAGGCTGCCATGACGACCAGGGTTGAACTGATCACCCGAATTTGACTGTTAGCGCGGGATAACTTGCACATGGTTGCCTTCGACTTTTACAACACTATGAAACAGATCAAGGTGACTAACCCTGGCGTGGACCTGGTCGTCGAAGTTATTGGTCCCATATATCGTGTGGAGGACGGGTCGTCATGCCTCCAAATGAATAGTTATTTGGCATGTGTGTCGTTGTTGTCTTAGTCTACGTGCCATTTTTTATAAGTTTTTGCTTGGGGCTTAGTCCCCTTTCTTTTTATGTAATGACAATGCCGGCCGTATGGTCGATACCTTTTCTGTTAACTTATTATTATTTTATACTTTGTGTATTGTTTCTGAAATCGTATGCATGTTTTTATGTTTAAGAACTGGTGAATGCTTAACAAGATATGTTAAACTTGATAGTGCGTGGAATTGATCGAGGGGCGAGATCTGTTCTTGCTAGAGGGGTTTGGGGATACGATTGTGTCCCTGTACCCTAAGGCTTAGACCTTTCCCATCGTGAGATGGAGGTCTGCCACATTGGTATGACAATGACGAAGCTCGTTTGAGGTGTCCCCGTTGGATAATTCAGTTGTCCGAATAATGGGCAAGTGATCACGCATGTTTATGTTGAGGGTTGTATTTATACCACGATACATACCTGTGGCCGGGCATCTCTACCCCTATTGGTGGGATTTATTGGCCGACAGTTATTCCGTGCTTAGGTTGGACTTTTAGCTATAACATTGTTTGAGCTTTTTAGCATTCTGTGGTCGAGCAAATGGTTCCCCATTCAGTTCTTCAAGGTAGTATGCCCCAGTATCCTTTTTTAATCTAACGCGAAATAGACCTTCCCAGTTGGCTGCGAGCTTGCCTTCGCGCGAGTCTCTTTGATTTCTGCGTAGGACAAGGCTACCTATCTGGAATTCTCTCTTGAGAATTCTGTTGTCGTATCGTAAAGAGATTTTTCATTTTAGGGATTCTTCGCGGAGAGCTGCCCCTGAACGAACCTCTTCAACCATGTCAAATTCCTCACTCAAAGCATCGTCGTTGAGTTCTTCTTCTAAAGGGGACATTGTGCAGCGAGAAGGTTCTCTGATTTCCACGAGAATGATCGCCTCTGTCTCATATGTCATCCAGAATGGGTCTCCCCAGTAGTCAAGTGTGGGGTGGTTCGATAGGCCCGCAATACGTTGTGGAGTTCCCCGACCCAGTTGTTCTTTGCCTCTCCCAATCTTCATCTGAGGCCCCGTAGGATGACTATGTTAGCGGCCTCGACCTGCCCGTTTGTGTGTGGGTGCTTGACGGATGTGAAGTGTTGTTTGGCTCCTGTTTTGGCGACAAAGTCTTGAAAATTTATGTCCGTGAATTGGGTGTCGTTGTCCATGATAAGGGACTGTGGTACGCCGAACCTAGCCAAGAAGTTTCTCTTATAAATCAACATGATGTTGAACGCTATGATTCTGGGCAGGGCCTCGACCTCTATCCATTTGGTAAAGTAGTCAACGACCATGATCATGTATTTATTTTCAAAAGAACCTGTTGTGAAGGGAGCGAGGATGTCCATGCCCCACTGCGCGAATGGCCATGGCGATGACATTGTCTTCAGAATGTCGGGGGGTGCAACATGCATATCTCTATGGAGTTGACACTTCTCGCATCTTTTTACGTGTTCACGGGCGTCATACTGCATAGTCAGCCAGTAATAACCAGCTCACAACACTTTGTGGGCCAGAGATCTTCCACCTAGGTGCTGAGCATTAATTCCCTCATGTATCTCGTGTAGGATGTCAGATTCGCTTCCTTCCTCGACACACCTCAAGATTTGGATGGAAAATCCTCGGCGGTACATTCTGCCATCCACCAAGACGTAGGAGGAAGCACAGTGTTTTGTGGTGTTGGCTTCCTTCTTGTCTTCGAGAAGCTCCCCGATTGTCAAGTATCAGAACACGAGAAGAATCCAGCAGTTGTTATCTCCTATGATGCTGATATCAACGGTGGCGCCAACCTTTTCAATGTTGGGGTAAGGGAGCGTTTCCTGGATAACGGATTTGTTCCCGCCTTTCTTCCGTGTACTAGCTAACTTTGACAGTACGTCTGCCCGCGAGTTGCGCTCGCGCGAGATATGTTGGACGTCCTAGGTCCTAAATTATGCGAGCATTTGCAGCACTAGAGCCAAGTACTCGATCAGGTTGTTTTTATTTTCTTGATACTCTCCTTTAACTTGTGATGCAACCAGTTGTGAATTGGTGAATATCGTGACTTCTTAAGCACCCATGTCCCTCGCGAGGCGAATTTCTTCCAAGAAGGCTTCTTACTCAGCCTGGTTGTTGGATGTTTAGAAAGAGAGAAACATCAACATCTCGACCACGAGACCCTTTTCGTTTTCGATAATGATTCGTGCCCCTCTCCTGGAAGGGTCGGATGCTCCATCAACTTAGATGATCCATTTGTGGGTGCTTTCTGAAGTGGTTTCTGTCAGGGTCATCTCCACGACGAAGTCGGCTAGTGTCTGAGATTTTAGAGCTTTTCTTCCCTCGTAATATATATCAAATTCAGACAACTCCAAAGACCACCTCAGCATTCTACCGACCATATCTGGTCGAGCTAAAAGTTGCTTGATAGGTTGATCGATTATCATGACACCAAGTGTGCAAGGAAATAATGTCATAGCCTCTTGGAAGCATTTACGAGCGTGAGGGTGATCTTCTCGATTTATTGGTACCTGAGTTCTGGTCCTTGTAATGCTTTGCTCGTGAAATATACATGTTTCTAGTTGTCGGGGTCTTCCCTTACCAGAGTTGCGTTGATGGCTTGGGTATCAACATCCAGATAAAGTAGAGGACCTCCCCGGCTAGTGGTCTGGATAGAACCAGGGGTTTTGATAAGGCTTGCTTGAGATGTTACAGGGCCTTCTCGAATTCTTCCGTCCATTCGAATGTGGCTTCCTTGCGAAGCAGCTTGAAGAAGGGGGAGGCATGCTGAGCGGACTTTGCTACGAATCGTGATAATGAAGCGAGCATGCCGTTTAAGGATTCGATTGATTTTTTCGAGCTAGGTGTAATGAATTCCGAGAAGGCACAATATTTGTCGGGGTTGGCCTCAATTCCTCTTTCTGTCAGATAGAAACCAAGGAACTTGCCCGCCCTTACACTAAAGGTGCACTTGTCAGGGTTAAAACGCATTCTACATTTCCTAGCTTGGTTGAACACATTCTGAAGATGAGATGTGTGGTCGGATTCTTGAACGGACTTGACGACCATGTCGTCCATGTAAACCTTTAGCATGTCTCTAATTTGTGATTGGAAAACGTTGTTCATCATGCGTTGATATGTGGCTCCTGCATTTTTTAATCCGAAGGGCATTACAATGTAGTAATAGTTTCCCGTCGGGGTCATGAACGGGGTGTACCTTTTATCTTTGTCGGACATGGGTATTTGGTTATACCGTTAGTATGCGTCCATGAAGGATTGCAATTTAAAACCTGCATAATTATCTACCAACTTATCTATGTTGGGCAGAGGGTAAGAGTCTTTCGGGAAAACCCGATTAAGATCGGTGTATTCAATACAGAGGCTCCATTATCCATTAGATTTTTTCATAAGTACAGTGTTTGAGAGCCAGGTCGTGTACCTGGCCTCAGTAACAAATTGGCCTCTATAAGGTCTTTGACTAGTTTTTCAGCAGCTAAAGTTTTTTCTTCATATTGCTTGCGCCTGTGTTGGGCAACCGCATGGGCCGTAGGGTTGATGGCGAGCTCATGGCATGCAATTTCTGGGGAAATGTTTGGCATATCATCTACACTCTAAGTGAATAGATCAGCATTATTATGCAGACATTATTTCTATTCCTCTTTACCTTCGTCTTAAATTCCCGCTCCAATACGCACTCCTTTGTCGAAGTTGTCTCCGAAAGTTACAACTTCGAATTCTCCCGCGGGAAAAGGGCGCAACATGGCTTATTTAACCATCGGGCACCTTCCTCGTGGTCAAAAACGATGCGAGGGTCAATTTTGATCGTGTTGATCTGGGGTGTTGGCTTTTTCTTGGGCTGAACATCGACGACTGAAGTGTTTTCATCTCTTACACGCTTACTGCTTTTTGGTGTTGTCTCTATCACGGTTTGGCCTTTGGTTGCTGATTAAACAACCTTCTCGCTGCCTCGATGTCCCTGTGGAGGGTAGTTACGTGGCCATTCACCGTGTAATACTTTATTTTGAGGTGGACTATTGAAGGGACGACGATGAGTTCGACTAGTGTTAGTCTCCCCATAATGCATTGATAAGGTGATGGACAGTCGATTACCAGGAAGTGTGTCTTTATCGTTTTGAAGGCGTCTCCTTCCCCGAATGTGACATTTATCTCAACATAGCCCCAAGGCTTGGCAGTGGCTCCATTGAATCCCTGGAAATCAGAACCCATATAAGGGAATAGATTTCCCTGGTCAAGTTGCAGTGCTCGAAAGAGTGAAGTGTAAATGATGTCGACTGAGCTTCCTTAGTCGACGAGTATTCTGCGCACATCCGTATTTGCCATCTTTGCGCTGATCAACAAAGGGATATGAGAGTTCGGAGATCATCCGAGTAGTTCTTCCCTATAGAAGGTGATTGGTTGGGATTTCCCCTTGACTCTTTCGATAGACAAAAGTTGAATTGGTGACGAGTCGACCAGATGCTCGAGATTTTTCCTGACGGATCCGACAGTCATTTCGTTGTATCCTCCACCTGAAATGAGCATGGCTGATGGGAAGGATTCTCATGGACTGTGCGACACAGTATCCCCCATTTAGGAGGTGACGAGGAATGAAGAAATATTCGGGCCTGGTGACGGATAGGGCGACTTGCATGGGGCGGCCTCCTCGGTGACTTCATCGACTCTTTTCGCCTCTTCTTATCGAGGAGTTCCATCTTTGATGTAATTCTTTAGGTGTCCCTCCTTGATGAGGATGTCAATGGCGTCTTTGAGATAGATGCAGTCTTCGGTGATATGTCTGTGGCTGCAGTGGAACCGACAATACTTGATTTTGTCGTTATTGGCCTTTGCAGCAGTTGGTTTGGGGAAACAGATGCCTCCCTGATTGAACTCAATGTTGATTCAATCATTAAGGATCTTCTCACAAGGAGCGGTTAGAAGGGTGTATTCTGAGAATCGACCAATTGGTTCTCTGCTCTCCTGCGGACGATCATCTCTTTGTTTTTCACGTTGCGGGGCCTCGTCTCTGTCCTTTTGCCTATGAGGTTTCGCGTTCTCCTGATTTCGTGAACCCCTTGTATTGTATGCGGTTTCGTTTTCTTCGTATTGGATGTATGCTTGGGCCTTATGGAGCAGCTCAGCAAGGGACTGGGATGTTTGATACCTACAGTTCTTCGGAATTTGTCAGTAGTATGCACTTCGAAGGATTCTTTATTAAACTGGTTGATGTAGTCCCTCAGGGGTTCTTCCCTACCTTGTATTATCCATTAGAGGGTGGCCTCAGACTTTGAATGACGTCTAAATGTTGTGAAGTGCCTAATGAATTGGTTTTTTAAGACCTTCCATGAAGTGATGGATCTTGCGGGGAGGTGCTTGTACCATGACATCGCGCCTTTACGCAAGGTGATAGGAAACAACCCGCATTTGATCGCACCTTCCACGTTGTGTTAGTGGAACATGGCTTCGAGATTCTCAATGTGCTCGTCAGGATCGGTGGTCCCGTCATAGGTGGCCAAAGGAGGAGGTTTCGAGCCCGCGTGGGATGCATGTCACCATGATCTCGCGGTTGAGTGGCCCGCAATTATCATCATCGTCGCTGCTACCGGAATCAAGACGAAGGGATCTGCTCTGTCGATGATGGTCTTCGTCGTATCGAGACTTCTTGGTGTGACCCTGATCTTCCGGTAAGTGTATGCTACTACGGGGGAAGAGATCGGGTACGTTTTCTGGCTCTTTCTGGTCATGAACCTTCTAGAGGATCCTAATCTCTAGGAGGAGAAGGGTTCCTGGGATATTTCCCTTTCCGACCTCGTGGAGGAGATCGAGACCGACAAGGAGAACCTATGCGACGTCGTCTCCGAGATGGAGAGGGGGAACTATGGTTGCGTTCGAGCACTTGCATGCATTTGCTCTATTGAAAGAGGGTGAGGTTTACCCTGTTCAGGATGGTAAAGAGATCTTGAGTGCCAACATCTGCTTCCAAAGGGATGGTAATTGGTTTGAACACAAGATCCATGTGAGTAACAAACGGTTGTTTCAGGTTATTTGAAGTTGGGGAAGGAGTGTGTCCTTCGTTGTGACCGGCGACGAGTTGGGACATCGTGTTCCTGCCGATGTTGCCGTCGTCACTGATGACGATGGCAGAGGTATCTTTCACAATAGGACAAACCAAAGTGTAAGTAAAGGAATGTTAGAATTGAATACCTGACCCTCCAAAGATGGAGGGTTTTTATATGATCCCATGCATGTATAGAGCGGGAGCGTGGCCTTTGACCGAGCGTGACTAACTCCCGCAAATAAGGAGGGAAATTTCCCGCATGGAAAGCGTTATGGTGCGTGAGGGGGAGATCCCCAACGGTTATATGCCAACGAATCTTTTCCTGCATCGGCCATATCCTCGCTAATCCTTTAATGGGCCTATGCCCAATCGAACTCCGGATTAGGCCTCAATTTGGCATTAGGAATTTGCTAAGCTAGTCCAGAACAATT
The DNA here is from genome assembly GCA_963966055.1 of Lathyrus aphaca. Taxonomy (NCBI): domain Eukaryota; kingdom Viridiplantae; phylum Streptophyta; class Magnoliopsida; order Fabales; family Fabaceae; genus Lathyrus; species Lathyrus aphaca. The sequence continues at coordinate 458,490,222 of OZ014519.1, forward strand.
ATAATAACAAACTGTTGTGATAAATGAACAACGTCATCGGAAAGATGAGGAAGGCCCACCATTTGGATCCTTGGTTGTCAGGGATACGACCTTAAGGGTTAGAAAGGCCAAGAAGAAGAAGAAGAAGAAGAAGAAGAAGACAAAGAAGCATATGAGAACTTTTTTTATAATTCTGATGAGAGAAATGAGGAGAGAGTCCCTGATTGGGAAGATGCTTTTGTTGCTATGGGCTCGGACGATTTATAATATATATATATATATATATATATATATATATATATATATATATATATATATATATATATATATATATATATATATATATATATATATATATATATATATATATATATATATATATATATATATATACACACACACACACACATATACTCTTCTTTTCTGGAATTATAATGAAGTTTTATTTTATATATATATATATGTCTCTTTCACTTTTAAAAAAAATGAAGTTTACAGGTTAATACTAAAAAATGAATTTATTGAAAATAGAAAAAGAAAGATTAATTTTAAAGAAGTTTTGATCAAAATATTGTCTTTCACTTTAAAAATAGAAAAACAAAGATGAATGTTGTGTTTTGAGGGTAAAGTCCATGTAACACTAAAAAATGAAATTAAATATATGTTTAAAAATCAAACAAATGGAAACAAAATGTACTTGCTGAGAATCGATGTTTGTCACAACATGTATTACAACAGTTTTAAAGTCAATTGTTGTTAATTATGACTATATTACAATGATTTTAAATTTAACCGTCGTTGAATCTGGCGTTATAAATCAGCTGCAAAACTTTTAGCCTATTACAATGGTGGGTTATGAATCTGTTGTAAACCTGGCGTCTTTAAATGCGTGTTTTGTAGTAGTGCAATGAGCAATCCTCTATTGATCTTTTTCAATTTACAGATGATACTTTTCTCTTTTGTGATGGTAATTATTCTAACTTATGGGCCTTCAAATCTATTCTTCGTGGCTTTGAATTGATGTCGGGTTTAAAGATTAACTCTGCGAAAAGCTGTATTTTTGGGGTTGGATTAGATCCTCACTTTATTCAAGCTGCAAAGTTTTTTCTCTTTTGCGAGTTGGCTTTGTTGCCATTTAAGTTTCCTGGAATTATTATAGGAGGAAACCATAGGTGGTTGTCATTTTTGAAACCTCTTTTAGCTTCTCTTAAAGCTCGTTTAAACACTTGGATTGGTATGAACCTGAGAATTGGAGGAAAAGTTATTTTAATTAATTCGATTTTAGTTAACTTGCCAATCCATTACCTTTCCTTCTTTAAGGCTCCTTCTAGAATTGTGAAAGACATTATAGCAATTCAACGTCGATTCCTATGGTCGAGTTCGTTGGATAAAAGGAGCATTGCTTAGGTAAATTGGAATCATTTGTGTAAATCTAAAGATAAAGGTGGGCTTGATATAAAGCATGTAAGGTTATTTAACACGGCCCTTGTTTCTAAATGGCTTTGGAAATTTCTAAAAGAGGGGAAAGAATCCTAGAGGGATATTATGAGTTTCAGAAATGGAAATTTGAGTGACTGTGCTTCAAACACAGATTGCGACCATAATATGAAAGCGGCTTCGCTTTGGATGAGGGACCTGCTGAGGATTTCGAAGATGAATGATACCCTCAATTTATGTTGTTTGGTTCAGCCGATGGTCGGGAAAGGCAATAAAATTCAGTTTTGGCATGCAGATTGGTGTGGAGATTTTAACCTTAAGTGTGTTTCTCCTAGTTTATTCTCAGCTTCTGATAACAAGAATTTTTGTATTGATGAAATTGTTTATTGGGAGCAAGAGTGATGAACTTGGAATCTTGATAATTTGGCTTTTAATGATAGTTCGGTTGATCCTAGTGTTGTTCAAGTTCTGTACGACTTGGTTATTACGTCTAAAATCTGGTTCGATGTGCCAGACTCTTGGGAGTGGAAACTGGATCCATTCAAGGTTTTCTCAGTTAAATATTTATATGATTACCTTAGTTATATTGTTGAAGGTCTTAGTTTGCAACAAGATCAATCCTTAGCCATAAAGGTGGTGTGGTGTACTAGCATTCCCATGAAAATCAGGATTTTTTTCGTGGAAATTGTGTATTAATAGACTTCCGACTCGAATGAAGCTTGTTTCTAGAGGTGTTGTGACATCTCCTTACAATAAAGTCTGTTTTTTTTTGTTTCCAAGAGGACGAAGTCGTTTTGCACCTTTTCCTTTTATGCCCGAAAGTTTAAATTATTTGGAACAAAATGTTCAACTAGGTAGGTATTCCTTGTATTATTGCAAAATCCTTATGCAATCATGCTTTATTGTGGTTCCTGGCTATGGTGGATAGATACAATGATGACATAAGTTGCTTCATTTGGTTTATAACTACTTGGTGCATCTGGAATGCGAGGAATAATATTATTTTCAATGATGAGATATATGATACAAACTATATTTTCCATTGTATTGTTTCTTTCTCTTGGAGATGGCTGGAATTAGGCCATATGAAATGTAGTTTTTACGATTGGATGAAATACCCTTTAGACTTTTTGTAATGTGTCTAGGGGACTTTCTTCCTTCTTTTGCTTCTTGATACCAATTTTTGTATTGGGATTGGAGAATCATTTTTTCTCCGTTTAATACAAATTGCTTATAAAAAATAGACAATGATATCAAGATTTAAAAAAAAACACCAACTCAATCAAATACCAAAACCCCTCCTGCATATGATAAAAATAGTGTTATCACGTCACAACTCACACCATTGGTTACCATATGCGAAATTTTTACCATAATAACCATCTTTCCAGCAACTAATGTCCAATATACCCATGTTTTCACAAATTTTCCAAACCACCCATCTTTCAAAAAAACTAAATCGTATAGGGGGCGCCATCAGTAAACCAACCCCTATATATTTTATTAGGGGGGCACCATCAGCAAACCAGGCCTTATATATTTTAAAAGGGGGCGCCATCACCAATGAAGTCACCCTTTAAAATATATGGGGGTGCCATATCAAGGGGAAACAATTTACCATATTATTATTTATTAATAATTAGGTTACATTGGGGTAATATACATTAATTTCTACGAGAAAGACGTCTAATTCACTCGCCAGTTCCGCATCCTCGGGGATGTATGTGTCTTTATTGTCACCTAGGCGGTGGTGGTTGTGGTTGCACATGAGGTGTTTCATATGAAACCGTAGGTGATGATTGCGTTGGTTCGGATTCAAGAAATGCACATATAATGGCCCAATCAATTGACTCCAATTCAGAAAACTCGTTCAAATCAAAGGGGTCTCCCATGCCTTCAAAGTTTTGACGGGTTGGTTGGGATGATGAGGAAAATTCGGGAAGGTAGCCTGGTTGGTCGTATGAGGACATTTCCTAAATGTTTGTGTGGGTAAATTATGTTGCTGAGTTTGCTACTATTGTTAGTATGATGGGTTGGATGGTTGGGTTTGTTGGTACGATTGTAAGTATGATTGGTTAGGTTGTTGTGTTTATTGGTATGTTTAGGAGTATGATTGGTAGTATGTTTGGTTTGGTGGTTGGAGTGGGTTTAATTGGTAGGGGTTTGTTTGTTGAATTGTGTGTGTGTGTGTGTGAGAGAGAGAAAGAGAGTGAGAGAGAGAGAGAGAGGAATGCTAGGTTGCATTTTAGTGTAATTGGGGTGCTGGGATGGTTCTTGGTAATGCGATGTTGATGGTTGTTGGCGTGGGTCATTCAAATATGTTGGATCAAACAAGAACCCAATGGAAACAAATATATACCAATGATGTACTGTCGGGATGGTTTAGTCTCGTATGGCAGCACGAAGTCGGCCAGGACTGTCTGATGATGATGACTTCATTCACGAATTTCATCTTTGGCATAATTTGTGTACGGTTTGTATTCCCATTGGCCTAAGAGCATACTATCATGGTATTTTTTGAAACATCTTGGAGGCCCTGGTATTTCCTGTAGCATGCTGTAACACCCTAAATTTTCCCTCTCATTTTTTATCATCATTTAATCATGAGCATAGCATCAGCATATCATTTTTGAGCATCTGGCATAGAAAAATGAGGCATAAGAATCACATGTTCTGGCATAAGGCATATGATCAGTTCTTTAGACAATTCAGGATTTTAAAATCAAGTCATTGGACAGATAGCATTGCAAGAACTTCATAAGGGTTTCTCATATCTTGAATAAGCCTGAGGTCATCCTCAAAAGTTCAGAAGAGAGAAATTTCATCAGAAGTTCAAAAATGCAATTTTCCTCCTGTGTGAGGGAAATCCTGATTAGGGTTTTGGACCAGGTCCTCATATCCTCTTGGCTTTGACCAATTCTTGTGGTCAAAGGCTTTTATATGATTTGCATGGCTTATATATGAAATTTGAGGCAAAAATTCACTGAAGAAGTCAAGAATTTGTCCAGTTACTTGAAAGTGAAGCAAGAAAGTCAACCTTGCAGTCAAAAAAGTCAACATGAAGATTTTAGAGTTTTTAATCAGGATCATCAATTTTTAAGGTCATATCATGTCAAGGAATAATTCAGTCGAGTTTAAATGTCAAAAATCGGGAATATGCAAAAAGTTGCTAAATTTGGAAATTTAGAAGTTTCCATTTTTGGAAATATTTGTCCCTAAACTTCGAGCTATTATTTCATGTGCGAAAAAGCTCCGAATGATTTTCCGGTGAACACAAAAGTCGTAGAGCATGATTTTCCCTTTCCAAAAAGTCGTAGAACACCCTCATAGCATTTTTAGAATTCAAGATACGATTTTTCAAAGTTTTTGTACATTTTAGGGTTTTGGTGCATTTTTGTCACAATCTCATTGGTCCACATTCTATTTTCTATTATCACACATTATAATATTTTTCCACATTTCTTTTTAATAGGTCAGCTCCCATTTTCACGTGGCCAATTGATGCATGTACCATTTTGTTTTGTTTTGCTTTTAATATATTCCTTTGTTGAAAATAATGCAAATATAGTACACAAGAATGAGGCCCATGTGATCAGCAAATGAATCATCTCATCAATGCCTCTCCTGTGTGACCCTCCCCACTCACATTTTCTCTAATAACACACGCACACTTCATGCTATGAAGGAAAAGGTTACACGTGAGAAGCTCAACATGCACCTCATGAAACAAGTCAGCCACCACCCTTTGATCACACTCTAGTTTCCTTTTTTTTTTCATCAGTTAAATATCAAAATGACAACACATCAACTCCACCTTAGCTCCATACACCACCATGCATTTGATTAAATTTGAAAGAAAACAAAGTGAAAAAAAAGATGAATTGAAGGATGTACGAGCCCTGTGTTTTGAGGATACAACAAACTTCGCCTGTCACTCTCCAATTGCATCGCACACCCCTGGAGTATAAGAAGGGCTAGGTCACAAATTCAGAGGGGGAGTTCTCATTTTTCTTCACACTCACACATACAAACTCATCATTTTCTCTTTCCCCCTGCATTTTTCTCTCACTCTCAGCAAGAAGCAAATCGGATTTTGTTTCACATAACCTTCTTCAAGTTGTTGTGGATGATCCTCTGAATATCCTTGTTCACATCATCATCTTCATGGCTTCGAGTTGGTGATTTGGTCCTGGTGTAATCTGGAAACATTTCATCGGATTCTTTCCATTTATTCACTCACCAACAAGCATTGAGCCTTTATTTGGCTTGGAAAAGATCAAGGGAAACATAAGAAAGCTCTCACCATCTTTGGATTTCTCAACACTCTTCATAAGGTCTCATATCAGGTTTTTAGTTCTACATTATCATGCTTCGGATTTGATCTTAAATGACTTGGTTCATGCTGGTTTTGTTGGATCTAAGCTATATGAAACCTCTTGATGCTTTGAATTGAGATTTTCATATTTTTGTGTCAAACTTTGAACATTCGATTTTCTTCATGTGTGATGTATTTGTGAGAACTAAGTGCATGATGATGTTCCTTGTGTTTCATAGATTAACTTTGGTTTTGGAATATTTAATTTTCATAGAGTTTGGAGAGAGATATGTGATATTGAAGGTGGTATGCTTGAGCTGTGTTTTGCTCTGTTTTGCTTGTGAGACTCTTCATGGCATGGTGAAGAAGATGATGGCGTGGCAGCTTCTGCTTGGTCCCTTTTTTCGTTTTATTATTTTCTTATTTTTGTTTTTATTTATTTCATTTAAGTTAGTGAATCGATTGATACCTAGGTCACATAACTTTTGTGCATGAGGTTTTTTATTGTTCATTAAAAACAAATAACACAAGCTGGTTAAATGATGGTTTGGAGAAATTCGTGTGGGCCTAGTGACATTGCTATTCGCACCCTCCATCTCTCAGGCCCAAAGATTTTGAACTAACTTTCTCACCAATTGCACCCCTGGCCCATTGGTTTCTTATTTTCATTTTTTATTTTATTTCAGTTTGATTTTTTTAATTAATTAAAATAGTTATAAGTTCTTAAAAATTCCAAAAATATTCATAAGTGATATTTTGAGTTTTATTTAATTTTGATATTTTTATTTTCCATTTATTTTCATTTTCCACGCTGGAATTAATTTCTTCTTTTATTATTTGTTTTTTATTCACTTTTAAAGCATGCTGTCTTGTAGAATTTATATCTTGATCATTAATTTGAATTTTGAATTGATTCTATTTGCTCTAGATTCATATTGAAGTGTAGTTTGTTGATGATTTTTTTTTTATTTTTTAGAAGTTTGCTTGAATATTTTTTATCCTTAACTTGTGCATGAAGTTTCATACCCTAATCCATGTTTAGACATATATTTGACCTACTTAGCTTCTGATTTTGATCCTATTCTTTTGGCATGCTAACATTAGATGTTTGGAGAGTCTTTGTGCAAATTTGTGGAATTTTTGGATGAATGCTTGATTTGATTTGAATTTTGTTCTTTGCTTATCTTCTTTTGCATCCTTTTTGGTCATATGTTTAGTCCTTAGGTTGGGAGGGCACTTGTGCCAACTCCCTTAGGTTGTTTAGAACCCTTTTAGGATAAGGATACCTCTCTGGTCTTGGAATGATGTGTGTACTTTGAGAAATTTTGTGGTTGCTTTCCTTTGAAATCCATTCACTTATGTACATGTTCACCTCACTTCTTATGCTCATTTGTTTCTCATGTTGCTAAACTTGTTTGCTTCTATTCTTAATTTCTTGTGATGCTTAGGCACATTCTTGACATGTTAGGATGATGGTCTTGAAGTGTGTGATGTTGGTTGGCTTTGTATGCTTTGTGTTATCTCATATTTGTTTTGTTTTGTCATGATAATCTGTAATGCTTTATGTTGAACTGTGTAGTCCATTTCTCATTCTTGTGTTGTGTGTTTGGACTTGACACTTGTAATTGAGATTCCAATTCTGGTTGTGTTGCTTTGGTTTGATCTTATGCCCATTTTGTGTTTCATTTGTTCTTATTTGCTTTTGTCATGATATTTGCTTATGTTATTAACCATTTCAGGGGATCTGGTAAGTGAGAGGTGTGAATGTGATTCCCACATCTCCAATTCTTATCTTTTCTCTTTTCTTTATTGCTTTCCTATTTGTGTTTGAGGGGCTTAGGCCATCCATTCCTTTCTTCTTCTCTTCTTCATTCTCCTCTTTAGGATAGTAAGCCACACTAACATAGGATTCCCTTTGCATGACAACATTAGGTTTCAGTTTCCCCTTAGTTGTTTTACCTTTGCTCTTTTGTTTCTCTTCTCTTCTCATCTCAAAACAAAAACCATAAAAGGCATTTAATAAAGGTTGAAGTGGTCTTCTGTGTAATACCCTTATTCCATGAGGCACTTGTAGTCTTCCCATCTTGGGATAGTACAAGCTTGTCTATCATGATGCACAAGTCTGATCATGAGACCATCTTCATCAAGAAAATCATAAAAAAGACTTCTTCACAAAAATTACAAAAAAACACTTAATAAATTCAATGAGTTAGTGAGCTTAGGCCCTAATCTCTGGAATCAAGTTTTGGGGATCTTCTCCTTACTTGAGTGTGCTTGTTCTATTATTCCATCTTGGAATGTAGTAACAAATACACATTCCATGGAAAAGAGCTTGAGTTCACTTCCTTGTGCCACACTCAGATAAAAAGACTTCTAAAAAACACAAACAAACAATAAACGTCTCTCCTTCGGGACTTCGTTTCTCATCACATTCACTCTCATCGTACGAACCTGCTCCTACTTGTCATTTTGCAAGACGGTAACGCACTCGTCGTCCGAGCCTACAACACCTGAGCATTGACATAGGCAGTTCAAGATTTAAGACACAAGCAATCTTTTCCACCCCTAGTTAGGGGAACTACGGAGATTCTGATCCTCATTGTCCAGATGAGGTACGTAGGCAGCGGGGTAGGGCCCGTTCGAGCACAATCTTTATTTTCCCTACATTTTTCCTTTTCATTTCTTTTTTTCAGTTCCCTTTTCTTTTCTTTTATCCAGTTCAGTTCATTTTCTTCACAGCAGCTTTCACTCCTTCACCCTTTGAAATAGTTTTCTTCGCAAGCGTGGATCCCGTCGGGTACGGCGGACGATCTAGGGTGCTAATACCTTCCCAGGTCGTAACCGACTCCTGAACTCAGTCTCTTTGGTTCGCAGGACCCGTGTCCTTCCTCTTCTTTTCTTCTGGTTTGTGCAACATTACCATTCCCATTCCTTCGGGATAAAAATGCCTGGCTGGCGACTCTAACCTCTTTCCGCGCCACTTTCGCGTTTGTACCAGGATGGAAATCCAGGGAGCGACAGCTGGCGACTCTACTGGGGATTCCTAACCAGAGAATCTCTGGTTCCCTTGAGAGTCTCTCCTAGCGCTTGTGTGGTTCTGTTTCATTGGGTGATTGTTGTTGTGTGTATATGTTACTGTTTGTTTATTTACAATTTTATTTACAGCTTTATTTACAGTTTTCAGTATTTATTTTCCTGCATCATATATTATTACTGGACTGTCTGGACTGGATTTTCTGTTTGGTGGGACTTGGGTGATATTGTTACTGTGAGATGAGCTCATTACCAAGGCTCGAGTGCACCTTAGGACTTAGAGTGGTTCCACTTTGGCCTCATGAGATCTTGTCATGGGGGTAGTAGTGAGTTCCACGCCCAGATTTGCGACCATCTTGGAAATGTCTTGATTTGGGGATCTTCCTCTCTCATTTCATAACCTTGATAGTTATGTGCAGCTGGGGACCGATCATTGAGAACCTTGTGGAAACATCCCTCTTTAGTGGTGACAGTGGCAGACCATATTGTGTGGCAAACCCACTCGCACCTGAAGGCCCACTTGGAGCTCACATAGGATGACCTCGTTTTTCCCGGACTCAGTTGAGGCCTCCCTAAGTAGTACATAATGCCAAACCGATTCCCTGATTTGGTCATGAGCCATTTCTCGGAAATGGTGGACGTATTATTGCTATTCGGCTTTGAGAGTCCGTGATGTTTGACCCGGAGCACACCAGTGAGATTGGGAGGGGTTTACAGGTTTGCAGGAACCCTTGACCTCTACGTACCCTCGTTATCAGTATGGTCTCTGTTATGATTTGGTCCTTATGGTTTTGGATTTCTTGATCTTTTGATTCTGAGGGTTTCTATCAGATGGTTATGGCTCAGAGAATCTTGGTTTTCAGTTACTTGGGGGTCCTAATATCTAGTATCCAGATGGTCCCAGATTGATCATATGCCTGCATTGCATTGGCATCGCATCATACTCGCATTAACTATTTATGTTTCCATTTTCAGGTTTTGTTTACAGTTTAGCACCCAGTTCTGGTAATTGTAAGATTTCCAGATGGGAGAAGTTAAGAAAATTACAAGAAAGAAAAATGTCCATTATACTTTTCTCCAACCAGAAGTCAAGAGTGTTCAGAGACTAGCAGGGCTGATGAATGATCAAGTTTTAGGGAACTTCAGAAAGAGGTATGGTCAGATTTTGAAGTATGTGGATAAACCTACTGCAGACCAGAAGGATAGCTTGCACACTTTGCTTCAGTTTTATGATCCCTTGTTGCGGTGTTTTGTATTTCCAGATTATATTTTGGCTCCTACCTTGGAGGAGATTTCTAGCATTTTGGGTATTCCTGTCAGAGATACTTTGCCTTACTATGGATCAGAGATAGTTCTCAAGGAAGAAGACATATCCAGAGGCTGTCGTATGCCAGCTGCTAAGGTCAAGAAAGCTTTGAAGGATAGTGAGGGAAGAGGACTTCCCTGGGATGTGCTTATACCAGAAGCTGAAGAGTATGCCAAAGAGAGTAAGTTGGGAGATTTTGGTGTTGTGGTGGCCTTGATGGTATATGGATCTAGTCTTTTTCCGGGAGAAAAGGAGTTTGTGAGTTTGGAGGTGGTCTCCATTTTTGCTAAAGGTAATCCTGTACCAACTTTGTTGGGAGATTTCTACTACAATATTCATTACCGGAATGTGAGAGGCAGAGGTGGACCAGTGAGTTGTTGTGCTCCATTATTTGCTGATTGGTTTGCTAAACAATTACCAAAGTCAGGCCCTTTCAAAGAGATGAGAGATGAATGGAGGTGGTCCAGGAGGATAATGGGACTAACTTATGAGGATATATCTTGGGGTTATAACAGAGATTTGTTGGGGAAGGAGTTACTGGTTAGTTGTGGAAGATTTACCAATGTGCCCTTGCTAGGGAGAAAGGGGGTGATCAGTTACCATCCAGTCTTAGCCAGGAAACAATTTGGTTATCCTCTAAGGGATCCACCAATTATGGAAGGATTAGCTGGGTCTTTGAACTTTTATGTAGAGGGAAACAAAGAATTGGTCATACAAGCATCTCAGGCTTGGGCTCACGGGGTGAAGAAAGGAAACAAGGATTTTGGAAGGGTAGATCCCAAGACATATCCTCCTTTTGCTACATGGTTGCAGAAGCGTGTAGAGGAATTGCTCATGCCATTTTCAATGGAAGCTCCATTGTATCCCAAAGAGGTGCCATGTCAGAATATTGTCTCTCTGGAAGAATATAAGAAGTTGGAAACTCAGTTGCACGAGGTCCGGGTAGAGAATGCTGAAATGGTTAACTTGTACCACCTTGCCAATCGTGCTAAGAATGAAGTAGAGGAAAAGCTACAGAAGATGCAGGTTATCTTAGAAGCTAAAGAAAAGGAATTTGCTGGAAGAGAAGCTCATTTTCGGAGATTGGGTCTAATGGAATCAAAAAGAGAAGCGGAGCGTAAGAAAACTTTGAAGACTCTTAAAGAAGCTCGCCAGTCCATTGTTTGGTTACAGGGCCAAAGGGAACAGGAGCAAAAGCAGTATAAAGAAAAGGAAGAGTTTTTCGAGGTATAGATGGCCTTTAAGAAAGAAGAAGTAGAACAAGTTCACAAAATACGAAGAGAGAAGACTTAACAATTGGCACAGAGCCATATGGCCTTGGAGGAGGCATTGAAAGAGATAGCAGAGCTTAAGCTGAGAGTAGGCGTGAAGAAGAACCGGACAGAAGTGATGGCTACAGAAGAAGAACCTGAGTCTTTCCTTTAGTCTAGGATTTTAATTTATTATTGTTCAGACTACCTACAGGCTTGTTGTAGGAGTCTTGCTTTATCTTTTTGTTCATGTATTGACTTGTAACCCTTCGGGGAATTTGTTTGTGCTCTAACTTTGGCTGCCAGTGGGTTATCCATGTTATGAAATGTTAAATCCCAATTACCATTTCTGAGTACGCAAAGCTTGTTTGTTTGAGACTGCTGAGATCTGAACACTCTTCAAAGGGAGACTTTGAAAATTAATGCTCAAAGTGGCTATCTGGAGCAAATACCAGAACTGGGGCATATAAATGCCTAAACTTGGAAGCATGAATAGTTACATTACATGCATATAACGTGTTTGCTGTTTTGCGGGTAGTTCATCAGTCTTCTAACTTTTATGTCATTTCAGGCACTATAGCTCCTAAGAAGGTTCAGAAACAGCCAACCATGCACAGATACCCTACAAAAGTGAACAGACAGAGAGCAATGGAACAGATGCAAGCAGATCTGGCTGACTTAAGAACAAGAATGGACAACTTCATGACCATCATGGCTGGGATGGGTCAAACTCAGGAACGCTTGCGCAAGATAGTGGAAAACAATCAGGCCAGGAACAATGGGATCACAAACGGAGGTAATCGCAATGGGGTTGGCGCCCGTCAGGTAGAGATCCCCGTAGTGCAACCAGGGGTCACTATTGTCAATGATGGAGTGAATAACTTGCAGATGGATGGGCAGGATGAACAATTCACTTTGTTGGATGAGGCAGAAGGCAAAGGGGCTGACATGAATAGAAAGTTTGAAGAGATGGCTGAGAAGATTCGTGCCATTCAATCTCAAAGTTCTATGGGGTTTGATATCGCTGACTTGGGCTTGGTGCCAGGGGTTAGAATTCCCTACAAGTTTAAGGTCCCTACTTTTGACAAGTACAATGGCACGGCTTGCCCGAAAAATCACCTCCTGTCTTTTGTCGGAAGAATTGTTGCACATACAGATGACGAGAAGCTGTGGATGTATTACTTCCAGGATAGCCTTGTAGGGGCCTCCTTGGAGTGGTACATGAAGCTGAGCAGGGTTAATATTCGAAGCTGTGAGGATTTAGCAGAGGCATTTGTGAAATAGTGTCAGTACAATTTGGATATGGCTCCAAATCGTACTCAGTTGCAGACCATGTCTCAGAATGCTAAAGAAGGGTTCAAGGAGTATGCTCAAAGGTGGCGTCAGCTTGCTGCTAGAGTACAACCTCCCTTATTGGAAAATGAAATGGTGGACATGTTCATGGGAACACTACAGGGGGTGTTTATTGAGAGGCTGGCATCTTGTTCAGCAACAAAGTTCAATGACATTGTGATAGCGGGAGAGAGGGTTGAAACTCTTTTGAAGATGGGGAAGATTCAAGACACCGGTGCGGGTAGCTCAAGCAGTGTAAGAAAAGCTTTTAATGGACCTCCAAGAAGAAGGGAGGGAGAAACTAATGTTGTGTACGGCCGAGGCCGGGGCCGAGGATACAGAGGATCCTATGAACAAGTGGCAGCTGTCACTATTCCATCAAGTCCTGTGCAACAAACTCAAACAAAACAACAACAGTCGCAGCGCAATAATTATCAGCAAAGACCCTATCAATAGAGACAAGCTCGTCCAGCTAACAGGGTGCTTGAAGCCATTCCAATGACATACACGGCACTGCTTCAAAGGTTGTTAGATTTGAACTTGGTTCAATTAAGGACATTAGCACCACCTCCACCTGGCTAGCTTCTAGTGGGGTATGATGGTAACGCAAGATGCATGTTTCATTCAGGAGCTCCCGGGCATTCAACCGAGAAGTGCAGGGCACTACAGCATAAAGTTCAAGACTTGATTGATTCAAAGGCGATTAACTTTATACCGCCTCCTAATTTTACATCAAATCCCATTCCAAACCATGGAGGGGCAAGGATAAATGTTGTGGACGGTGGTGAGAGGTTAAGCTTGATTTTGAATGTGGAGGAGGTGAAGACTTCATTGCTGGTTGTGAAAGACAGATTGCTGAAAGGGCAAGTATTCCCAGGGTGTGGTTATGACTCTGAAGGGTGTTTGAGTTCAGTTAATGGCTGTGAAGACTTGAAGAATGGGTTACAACATCTGATTGACGAGGGGTCGCTACAGTTTGATAGGGTTGATGATAGAAGCGATTGTGTGTCTACCATAACAATTTACTTTGATCCTGCTGAAGTTCCTGTCCGGAGGGAGCCTGTGACTATCTATGTTCCAGAGGTTAGTCCTGTTACCATTACTGTTCCGGGACCAATTCATTATGTTGATGACAAGGCAATCCCGTGGCACTATGGCTCGGATGTGTATGTAGAAGGTCAAAAGGTGGAAAGTAAAGCAGTAACAATTGACCCGACTGTGGTGAATGTCGGAGGAGTTGGTGGATTTACAAGAAGCGAGCGTCTTTTTGCCCCTCAAGTTCTTAGAGGGGATCCTAAAGCTGAAGCTGCTGCAAAAGCTAAGGGTAAACAAATAGCAACCAAAGAAGTGACAACTCCTGCTGGCGAGCAAGGCACTTTTGAAAAAGAAGTCGAAGAGTTTATGAGGATAATAAAGAAGAGCGACTATAAAGTAGTAGAACAGCTTAATCAAACTCCGTCCAAAATATCAATTTTGTCCTTGTTAATGTGTTCTCCAGCTCATAGGGAAGCTTTATTGAAAGTCTTACAGATGGCATATGTACCACAAGAGATAACTGTTAATCAGTTGGAGGCTGTGGTAGGCAGCGTGAATGCCAGCCATGGGTTGGGCTTCACGGATAGAGATCTTACTTCTGAAGGCCGCAATCACAAGAAAGCCCTGCAAATCACCATGGAGTGTAAGGGTGCTATCCTGTCACATATCTTGGTTGATACAGGCTATTCTCTCAATGTGCTTCCTAAGAAGGCCTTAATGAAGTTGAATATTGACGACATTGTTTTGCGACCCAGTGATCTAATTGTGAAAGCCTTTGATGGGTCCCGGAGGTCTGTGTTCGGGGAGGTTGAGCTACCTGTGAAGATAGGATCTCAAGTGTTCAAGAGCACGTTCTATGTCATGGATATTCAACCTGCTTACAGTTAATTGCTAGGACGTCCCTGGATCCATGATGCAGGCGCAGTGACATCCACGTTGCAACAGAAGCTGAAGTATGTGGTAGATGGTCAGGTGATCACTGTATGTGGAGAAGAGGATATTTTTGTGAATCATCTGTCAACTTTCAAGTACGTGGAAATGGACGGAGAAATTCATGAAACGTTGTGTCAAGCTTTTGAAGCGTTCAATGTTAGTACTTTGGCTCCGGCAGATCGGAACAACGAGAAGGAAGGGACCTTTATCTACTCCTATAAGCAAGCCAAAGAAGTGGTCCAAACCGGAAGCGCCCAGGGCTGGGGCAAGTTACTGGAGATGGAAAAGAAGGATGACAAGTTCGGTCTTGGTTACCAGCCTGATGGGTCCAACGGGCCTCAGGGTGGTAAAGCCATAACTTTCACGAGTGCCGGAATGCTCGATCGCAACAATATCTGTGCAACAAGTGAAGAAGGAGATAGTGACTGCGATTGGGATAGCTGGATTCACCCATGTGCACCTGGGGAGGAGCTCCGGAACTGGTCTACCGAGGATTTCGTTCAAGTTACCTAGAAATCAAAGTAATTTACTTGTTTCTTTTTTTACCATGCTGCATGTCAATCCTGCACTCTGCCCAAGGTGCACGGATCCATTTGTAGGGCCACCATGCTTTTAATGCATTTATTTTTCCCATGAAATAAAGGACATTTTTCAAGCAAATTTTGTTCTCTTTCTTTCATTTTAAAATTTGTCACAAACAAATAAAATGTCAATGTTTTACCTTTTCTTGTGTTTGCGTGTTTGTATCTCTTTTGAAAAAAAAAACAGATTCTGAAATAAGCACATCATCTATGCAGTGTTGATCATCCGAATTCTAGTGATAACGTTCCTGCTATGACCATGCATGACTTCGACAATCCTATCTACCAAGATGATGAAGGGGTTGAGGAAGACTGTGAACTCCCCGAAGAATTGGTCAGGTTGTTGAAACAAGAGGAAATGGTCATTCAGACTCATCAGGAAGAATTAGAGATCATCAACATCGGGACTGAAGATGTAAAGAGAGAGATAAGGATTGGGGCCAGTCCGCAGGCCGAGGTAAAGAAGGAGTTGATTGGTATGCTACGTGAATATGTGGATATCTTCGCCTGGTCGTATCAAGATATGCCAGGACTAGATACTGACATTGTTGTGCATAAGCTGCCACTAAGAGAAGATTGTTCTCCAGTGAAGCAAAAGCTGAGAAGAACTCGTCCTTATATGGCAATGAAGATCAAGGAGGCAGTTCATAAGCAGTGGGATGCCGGATTCCTTGCCATAACTAGTTACCCACCCTGGGTAGCTAATATTGTGCTTGTACCAAAGAAAGACGGCAAAGTTCGGATGTGCGTTGATTATCGGGATCTAAACAGAGCAAGTCCAAAGGATGACTTTCCATTACCTCACATTGATGTGCTGGTAGATAACACCGCTCAGTTCTCGGTATTTTCTTTCATGGATGGCTTCTCCGGGTATAATCAGATTAAGATGGAACCGGAAGACATGGAGAAAGCAACGTTCATTACCCCGTGGGGTACATTTTGCTACAAGGTTATGCCCTTTGGATTGAAGAACGCCAGGGCAACGTATCAGCAGGCTATGGTCACATTGTTCCACGATATGATACACAAAGAAATTGAATGCTATGTGGACGACATGATTGCCAAGTCCCGAGACGAAGAAGAGCATCTGGTCAATCTCAAAAAGCTGGTTGATAGATTGATAAAGTATAAGTTGAGGTTGAATCCAAACAAGTGTACTTTCGGAGTGCGGTCCGGAAAATTGTTGGCTTTCATTGTTAGCCAGAAAGGAATCGAGGTGGATCCTGCAAAGGTAAAAGCAATGCAAGATATGCCTGCACTGAAAATAGAAAAAGAAGTGCACAGGTTTTTAGGGAGATTGAACTACATTTCACAGTTCATATCTCATCTAACTGCCACGTGTGAGCCAATATTCAAATTGTTGAGAAAAGAACAAATGGTCAGGTGGAATGAGGACTGTCAAAGAGCCTTTGAAAAGATAAAAGAATATTTGCAGACACCTCCGATTCTAATGCCTCCAGTTCCAGGACGGCCACTTATCATGTACTTGACTGTGCTAGAGGGGTCGATGAGGTGTGTTCTAGGCCAACATGACGAGTCTGGTCGAAAAGAGTATGCTATTTACTACCTTAGCAAAACGTTTACCGACTGTGAATTTCGTTACTCACTGCTCGAGAAAACTTGTTGTGCTTTGGTATGGGCTACTCGCCGACTGAGACAGTATATGTTGACCCATACCACACTGCTAATCTCAAAAATGGACCCTGTCAAGTATATTTTCGAGAAACCAGCGTTAAGAGGAAGGGTTGCAAGGTGGCAAATGATCTTAATAGAGTATGATATACAATATACTTCCCAGAAAGCCATCAAAGGAAGTGTATTGTCGGATTATCTTGCACAGCAGCCACTGGAAGATGACTATCAGCCAATGAAATTTGATTTCCCTGATGAGGACATCATGTACCTCAAAGCAAAAGATTGCGAGGAACCACTTCCGGAGGAGGGGCCAGACCCTGAATCCAAATGGAAGTTGAAGTTTGATGGGGCAGTCAATATCAACGGACGTGGAGTTGGTGTTGTTCTTATCACTCCTGAAGGTGTTCACTTTCCCTTCGCTGCTAGAATTACTTTTGGTTGCACCAACAATGAAGCGGAATACGAGGCGTGCATAATGGGAATAGAGGAGGCTATTAATCTTCGGATTAAGACCCTCGATATATTCGGAGATTCAGCCCTCGTTATCAATCAGATTATCGGTAAGTGGTATACACATCAAGAACAGTTAGTTCCTTATAGGGATTATGCCAGAAGACTGTTGACGTTCTTTACAACGGTTAAGCTTCAGTATATACCACGAGATGAGAATCAATTTGCCGATGCATTGGCTACTCTTTCTTCGTCCATCAAAGTCTTGTGTTGGAACTATGTACCCAGGATTGACATTTCCCGGCTTGACGCACCAGCTTATGCTTTCTCTGTAGACGCAGTGTCTGACGAGAAACCTTGGTACTTTGATATCAAGCTCTTCCTAGAAAAACAAGAATACCCAACTAGGGCATCATCCAACGACAAGAAGACCTTAAGAGGACTTGCTGCCAGCTTCTTCTTGAATACAGATGGGGTTTTATATAAGAGGAACTTTGACATGGTCTTGCTCAGATGCGTGGATAGACACGAAGCAAGCCTGTTAACGCAAGAAGTTCACGAGGGGTCTTTCGGTACTAATGCAGGAGGACATGCAATGTCTAAGAAGTTGTTGAGATCGGGGTACTATTGGATAACAATGGATGCAGACTGTTGTTCGTACGCCCGGTAGTGCCACAAGTGTCAGATTTATGTAGACAAGGTGCATGTCCCTCCCAGCCCGCTCAACGTCATGTCATCTCCTTGGCCCTTTTCTATGTGGGGCATTGACATGATCGGGAATATAGAGCCTACTGCTTCAAATGGTCATCATTTCATTTTGGTTGTGATCGATTACTTCACTAAGTGGGTTGAAGCAGCATCTTATGCCAACGTCACTCGTCAAGTGGTGGCCAGGTTTCTGAAAAGAGACATCATTTGCAGATATGGAGTGCCCGAGCGAATCATTATTGACAATGGTTCTAATTTGAATAACAAGATGATGGCAGAATTGTGCCGGGATTTCCAGATTCAGCATGATAATTCTTCTCCTTATCGACCAAAGATGAATGGTGCGGTAGAGGCGGCAATTAAGAACATTAAGAAGATTGTGCAAAAGATGGTTGTCACTTACAAGGATTGGCATGAAATGTTACCATTTGCGTTGCATGGGTACCGAACGTCAGTCAGGACGTCAACCAGGGAAACTCCATTCTCATTGGTATATGGCATGGAGGCAGTCTTGCTTGTCGAGGTAGAAATTCCTTCATTGCGTGTGATGATGGATGTGAAGCTTGATGAGGCTGAGTGGGTACGTGCTCGATACAATCAGCTATGTCTAATTGAGGAAAAGAGATTAGCTGCTATTTGTCATGGCCAGCTTTATCAAAGGAGAATGAAGCGAGCATTCGACCAACGAGTATGTACTCGGGAGTATCAAGTAGGCGAGCTTGTGCTCAAGAGGATCGTTCCTCCAGGTTCAGATCACAGGGGCAAGTGGACCCTAAACTACGAAGGGTCGTTCATAGTGGAGAATGTTTTCTCGGGAGGAGCATTGATGCTCACCACTATGGATGGAGAAGATTTCCAATCCCTTGTTAACTCAGATGCAGTTAAAAAATACTTCACATAAAAGACCCGCTGGACACAAAAACAGAATTAAAGTCTAGGCAAGAAAAGGGCATCCCGGCGAGCTAGAAACAGAATAAAAAGCTCGGGAAAAAGTTAGGGAAAAAAAATAAAAAAAATGTGTACACCCACTGAGTTGAAAAGCCACATCGGATAGCTCAGGCAAAAAAGGGTATCCCGGTGGATTGAAAACCCGAAAGGGCGATCCACGCAAAACAAGGGAAGAAGCGAACAACTGCGATCCGGGTAATCTGAACCAAATCATCGTTTTGTACAGCCGGAAAATATCAGAAGGATAGGAATCAGTCCCCTCATCTTTTCAGAAAGCAAAGGCAAGAATGGAAAGTTTTGAAGACATGCTGGTCATAACAAGAAGGAAACTCATTGGGATGCCGTGCCCATTGCCATTAGGATAGTTTATTTTCTCAATTTTTATGGTAGCTACCTCTTTCCAGGTGGTTGTTTCTTAATGTAAAAAACTTTGCCTATTCAGAGGCCTCTCAATAAATGAGTATTCAGTCAAAAAGTTGTGTTGTATTCGTTTGTTTGCAAAAAAGTCCTGAATTTTTGGCAAAAATAACATTGCATTTGAAACATGTTGAGTTTTCTAAAAAATGACATTGCATGGAAACATTTAAAAACCATCTTTGAGTGTCGGGTGACGATGGATGAACAGATCATGCCATGCAAGTCCCCGGGGCACATAGGTGTTTTCCGCTGTTGCAGGTTTTGCAGGATGTTATCACACTTTCTCAAGCTGAATATTCCCCAGCTGAGGCAGATCAGATAAAATGAATTTGATTCCCAAGAGATTTTTAAGACTGTGTGAAGAGCTGGTTTTCCCCAAGCGGATTATCCACAAGTGAAGTGTGCCCAGCAGGCAGCTGAATGCCTGGTTTCCCCACAGAGTTCATGTTTGGGTTTCATCCCCATCATCGAAATATTCCCTAGAGAAGTCGCCAATTTATGTTTGGTCAATGTGATGATACAAACAAGTATTCATCCTCCAGTCAGATTTAGGTATTGTCAAAGCCTTTTGACCTGGTTCTCCCCTGCAGAGTTGTGATTCTTGTTGCCAATCAGACATTGGTTTGATGCTCGTATGCATCCCCCAGCACTCGTCTGCGTCTGATATTTGCTTGTTGCTCGTCTGCATACCTCAACACTTGTATGTGTTCGTTATCTGTTTGTGCTTGTCTGCATTTCTTGGAACTCATCTGTGTTGGATGTTTGATAGTCGCTCTTTAGCATCGCCCCAACACTCGTCTGTGTTCACACTTTGTTGTTGCTCGTATGCACGCCCCATCACTCGTTTGTGTTTGATATTTGCTTGTTGCTCGTCTACATTCACCAACGCTCGTATGTGTTTGTTATCTGTTTGAAGCTCGTTTGCATTGTTTGGATACTCGTTTGTATCATCCCTCACACTCGTCCGTGTTAGCTTATATCCATATGTTTTGATTTGATAATCACTCTGGTACTCGCCTGTATTGCTACTCCAATTTCTCGTCTGTGTTAGATTTCTGGTACTCGTCTGTATTGCTACTCCAAATGCTCGTCTGTGTTGGGTTTCTGGTATTCGTCTGTATCAGTGGCTGATATTCGTCTGTATCATCGCCTGAAGCGCTCGTCTGTGTTTCGTAGATCATCGTCTGATATTTGTTTGTATCATTGACTTATGGCACTCATCTGTGCTCTCTTTTGATGATCATCCAATACTCGTCTATGTTGAAGAGGTTTGTAGTCCTGACGGTGGGATTAAACGCCAAAATGGTTACCGGTCCTGGCGTAACAGGCTTATCCGAAGGAGGTTCGTCTGTCTCAGGTCATATGTTGCAAAACGTATGAGGGCTCGTATGTCCAGCACCTAGCGTAACAGGTTTGCTCGAAGAAGTCTCGTTTGTCTTAGACCATATATCTACGGAGGATATATGATGAGGGTTCGTCTATCCTGATTATGCATGTCTATCCCACAGACTTAAGTGCATCACCGGTCCTGGCGTAACAGGTTTATCCGAAGGAGATTCGTCTGTCTCAAGTCATATATTTTATAAAAATGTATGAAGAGGGCTCGTATGTCTAGTTCCTGGCGTAACAGGTATACGTGATGAGGGCTCGTATGTCCAGCACCTGGCGTAACAGGTTTGTTTGAAGAAGACTCATCTGTCTAAGTTTCCTTATCTGGCATAACAGTTCAATATGGAAGGAGCTCGTCTGTTTTTTCTTCACTTCAAGTACCCACAGCGTCCTTTGGATGGGTTTATTTCCCATTGCTTGAATTCTCCAACAGAGTGCAAATTTCAAGTTTTCTTGGTATTCAACCACAGTTCATCTTGAACGGTCGATAGCCCGTGCTACCGTCCTTTTCAGATTAACAGTTGTTTGAATAGGGGCAGTTGTAACACCCTAAATTTGCCCTCTCATTGTTTATCATCATTTAATCATGAGCATAGTGTAAACACCCCAAATTTTCCCTCACTAAGTTCACACCATGGCTTGTGATCTTTCATATTTGCATTAGTTCAATCATATCATATCATGTGGCATTTTTGCTTCACTGCATTGGTTCAAAGTCATCTGCATCTAGGGTTTGTGATATGAGCAATCCATGAGCCATCTGAGCCACTCCAAAGGTCTTCAATCATCTCAAGAGGGTCCATGTATGTTCAATCATCATATTTTATCCTCCAAAGATCAAGGAAGTCAAAGAATCACAAGAACTGGCAAGGCATGGAAGCAGAGCTAGGCTTTGACTGCATAGATGACCTAAAATTAGGGTTTTGGTTTCAGAGGCCATAACTCCAAATTTTTTGGTCATTCTTGTTTCTATTGGTCTCAATGTGATATAAGGATCATACATACCAAGTTTGATGAAGAAATTCATTGTGGAAGTCATCTGATCATTGGGTAACTTCTTGAGCAAGTCAGAGCCAAATCAGGGCATCTGAGGCCCCCATCAATGGACCCAAAGTGGATTTTTTTATCAAATTGAATTTATATGGTCTTTATTTGATCATTGAAGTGCTTAGAAGTTCACAAATTTTAAGAAAAGTGAGCAAAACCAAAAGTTGCCAAAAATGGAAATGGCTTTAATGTAAACTTTCCATTTTGGGAAAGTTTTTCAACCTCCTCTTTCTCAACCAAAAATGCTTCAAATGAAAAATTGTTGGTCATGAAAGTTGTAGATTGGATCATTCCCTTTTTAAAAAGTACAAGAACAAGGTCTAATTCATTTTTGAGCTCAAGTTATGGCTTTCCAAAGTTGGCAAAAATCACATAATTTCATGTTTCATGCCAAAAAGGGATTTTTGCAAAACCTCATGCCAAGCTATTTTGTGACTTCAAATTGACTTATAATCACCATACAAACATAACACATTGCCTAAAACTCAGAATTGGCCCAAGAATTTCCAAATTTCATGACTTGCACATAAAGAAATCTCAAAAGGGCCAAAGGTTCACAAATTTGCAAAACCTCCCACAACTTTGTCACAACTTGCTGATTTGCCTCAAAGAGATTTCCATGGACATCCTTGAATCTTGCTGCACCAGACACCCCTTTGTCCTTGGCCTGAACCAGCCCATACCTCAAAGTACAACCAATGTTGACTTTTTGCATTTTGCACCATACCAATCAGCATAGCCCACACCAACTCCACAGACCTATCACAGCTTGATATGTGGACAAAATGAAACTCATAACACACAAGAGGCAATCCTGAATCCTCAGCATTCACAAGTTACCAAAAATCATCCCCTTTTGCATTTTCCTTCGAAACACTCAGCACAAACATCAAACCTCAAATCTTTCTTCACCAATCATCTCTACACATCATAGGGAACAAAAACCACCCTTCACTTTGCCCTGAAAGTCACCATACACAAAATACGACCCCCCCCCCTAAACTGAACTTCATTGAACTTTAAAAAGAGGTCACAAACACTTCAGCAAAGCATCAAAGAAGCTCAAGGGAGGTTAGAGGAGGTTGTTTGCATCAAGAAGAAGGCTCAGGCAGCTCCATTAGCAAAGCTTCATCTCAGGTATCTTCTTGAAACATTTTTCCAAAAATCTTTTCTTTAGTTATGAGATGGTAGAGTTTGCTCTCCTGATTGCAATGAACATTTATTTTTGAAGAATGGTTGAGTATTGACTGTGTATGCGTGTTCTGAAATTTTGTCCACTTTTATGTTTTTGTTTGAATCATGATTATGGTGTAAAATAAATGAATTATGTTGCTGGATTCTTGTTCTATGGGGTTTGGGGATCATTTCTGGAGATTTGAGGAGCTTATCATGACCTAGGGAGTGATTTGGGAATTTTCAGGGGAGAGTGTGGCCGGAGAAGATGACCGGAGGTCATTTCCGGCCACCTGAAAGTCATTAACCTAATTAATTAGGGTTAGGGCATTTTTTAAACGTGGGTCGTTGGATCCTTCTTCCCGCGCGTGAATGTGTGGACCAGATTGAGTCATTAGCATTTAATTAGGTTTATTTAATTAATTAAATATGATTAGTCAGATTTGAATTTGGGCCGTTAGATAGCGCATCAGTCAACCAACACAAACCCAGTTTTAATCCTAACTCTCCATTTTGCATACTTTTCATTTATTTTGTTTTTAATTCATTTTTTCTAATTTCTTTTGTACGAATTTTTAAAAATAGTAAAATACATCAAAAAATTCTGAAATTTTTTATCAAGCATTTTATTAATTTTCAGAAACCAAAAATATTTTAATTTTTATTTTTTGCATTAAAAAAGTATTTTTAAATCATTTAAATGTTTTATTTAATTAATTAATGAAGATTAATTAATTAAAAATACATTTAAGTATTTAAAAATCACCAAAAAAATCAGAGAACATTCTGAAACATTTACAAACATTTACAAACTCACCATACAAATTTCTTTTTGATTTTGATCATACTTTGACATTTTTTCAATGAATTAGGGTTCTTAAATTCATACATTTTTAACCCTAACTTCAAAAATTCATACCTTTTAAACCAAGTTGAGTTTGTGAATGATTCTTTTTGCATTGTTCTATGCATGTCATCTAGTTTCTAAAAGCATTTTTGTTTCATTTTTATCTTTCATTTTCAATTTGTTTGGCATTTTACCTTGAGGATCACCCTTAAAACCCTAGAAACTTAGGAAATTCATAACTTCCTTTAGGTTTAGCTTCTGACCTCCCCCTTTGGATAGTGACCTAGTATAGGTTTAGGGTTTCTTTGAATGCATTTTCAATTTTTTATCTTATGATTTGCTTCTGTTTTTGAGTTTTGCATCTCACATGTTCATATAACCCTAATTTTTCACCTTCACTTGCATTCATCTTGTATATGCTTGCATCCATGAACTTGCCATGACATCTTGTGCATTCACATGACATATGAGACATCTTAGGATACATTAGATCCATGTTTGATCATTGTATCATCCATTTTCCATGTTATGCTTTCATTTCATTTCATGTGCATTCATGAACTTTCATGCTTCTTATATGCTCCATTTGCATCTTCATCACTTGTATGATCATTCATATCTCATGAAATACATTTGCATCATCTCTTTGCATCATTAGCATCATGAACAAGCTTCTGGTTTTGGTTTGCCTCATTGCATTCATTTCATTCTCATTTCATTTCATTTCCTTTTGCTAACTTTTCAGGTGGTAAGTGTTTGAGAAGTGAATTTGCCTTCACTTCTCATAATCTTTTCTCCTCTCTCTTATGAATTCATTACTGCATTTTACTTGTGTATTAGAGTGAGCTTGCTCATTCATGTTCCTTCCTCACTTTCTTTCTTCAAGCAACTTATCTTCTTAAGCGAAGTAAGTTGACTTGCTTCATTCTGCTTCTCTTCCTTTCATCCTGCTTCTTCCTTGGTGGTTCTTCTTGAAGATCTCTTGCAAGCCTCATAAACCCAAGGAATACCCAAGCATGATAACAATTAGGGTTTTATTAGTCCCCCATTAGTTTTACCTTTGTGTCATCATTTGTGTATCCCTTCTCATCTCATAATCAGGGACTAAACCTTCAAGGTTTTAAGGATTTGTGATTAAGATTATGCCTGCATCCTTCTCTTAGGATGGAGTGTATAACTTTAATCTTAAGTGTTAAACCCTTAATGTGTTTAAATCCCTTAATCAATCCATCCTAATAATCACTAAGACATCAAGCTTGTAACTTGGGCCTTGCATTAGGGTTCTAATTCTTCCTTAGTTGGTTAAGAAGGACTAACCCTAGTGTTAATGGACAAGTCCCCCTCAAGTTGTCTTATAAACCATAAAATTCATTTCTTAATCTTACCATTAATTAAAATCCACTTTAATAAAGGCTTTGTTTTTCCATGAGGTTAATCCCTAATCATGGATTAAGTTGAGGAGCCTTCCTCAGCTTAAATGTTCTCATCTATTATCCTTCTATTAGGATGGTGTAATGGGTCCATTAAATCCTTGATTATGGCTTAAATTCATTACTAAACACTAAACAAAAACTCCAAAAACATCTAAATAAATGCAAGTAGGTTAATGATCTTAATCCTAAATCATGGTGATTAAGTGTGAGGTGTTTACTTCATGCTTAAGGTATTCTCATTACCCATAATCAGAGGGAGGATGTGATGAGTTTACTAACCCTTGGTTTAGGCTTAAGCTCATTTTCCTATGACAAACTCCAAAAGCAATAAAATATTGAAAATACCAAAAAAACAAACAATAATCGTCTCCTTTGGGATTCTTTTCTCATCTCATTCACTCATAAACGAGAACTTGCTTCTTCCGTCTAATGCAAGACAGTTTGCACCTGAGCCAGAAAGGTCATACACTTGAGCATAGACAAGTAAGCAGTTCACAAGTCAATTCATCTTTCAGTCTCTCTGAGTCGAACTACGGTGTTCTGACTTCCTCATTGCACGAGAGGATACGTAGGCATAACTTAACTGTTATCGAACAAAAGTCTTTGTATATTCCCCCCTCTTCTAACATTATTCTTTAAGCCTCATTGTCTTGAGCATTGCACCCTTTCCTTGCACTAACACTCCTTAATTTCACTTCACACTTTTTTCCATCACTGACACTTGTATTCTTTTCCAGCTTTAGCACACAAAATAGCACTGACACTACCCCTTTAAACACAAACTTTCAAGCGTGGATCCCGTCGAGTACTACGGACAATCTGGGTGCTAATACCTTCCTAGGTTGTAACCAACCCCCTTTCTCAGTTTCTCTGGTTCGTGACCGTCTTATCCATCTTTTCTTAGGTTTATGCAGCATTACCTTTCCTTCGGGATAAAAATGCCTAGCTGACGACTCTTTTCAGTTCATCTTCATGTTCTCCTTTCGCCGACCGTTCGCGTCTGTACCCCTTCTGACCAGGTGTCATTTGGCGGGAGCGACACATAGCATCAACATATCATTTTTGAGCATCTGGCATAGAAAAATGAGGCATAATAATCACATGTTCTAGCATAAGGCATATGATCAGTTCTTTAGACAATTCAGGATTTTAAAATCAAGTCATTGGCCAGATAGCATTGCAAGAAGCTCATAAGGGTTTCTCATATCTTGAATAAGCCTAAGGTCATCCTCAAAAGTTCAGAAGAGAGAAATTTCATCAGAAGTTCAAAAATGCAATTTTCCTCCTGTGTGAGGGAAATCCTGATTAGGGTTTTGGACCAGGTCCTCATATCCTCTTGGCTTTGACCAATTCTTGTGGTCAAAGGCTTTTATATGATTTGCATGGCTTATATATGAAATTTGAGGCAAAAATTCACTGAAGAAGTCAAGAATTTGTCCAGTTACTTGAAAGTGAAGCAAGAAAGTCAACATTGCAGTCAAAAAAGTCAACATGAAGATTTTAGAGTTTTTAATCAGGATCATCAATTTTTAAGGTCATATCATGTCAAGGAATAATTCAGTCGAGTTTAAATGTCAAAAATCGGGAATATGCAAAAAGTTGCTAAATTTGGAAATTTAGAAGTTTCCATTTTTGGAAATATTTGTCCCTAAACTTCGAGCTATTATTTCATGTGCGAAAAAGCTCCGAATGATTTTCCGGTGAACACAAAAGTCGTAGAGCATGATTTTCCCTTTCCAAAAAGTCGTAGAACACCCTCATAGCATTTTTAGAATTCAAGATACGATTTTTCAAAGTTTTTGTACATTTTAGGGTTTTGGTGCATTTTTGTCACAATCTCATTGGTCCACATTCTATTTTCTATTATCACACATTATAATATTTTTCCACATTTCTTTTTAATAGGTCAGCTCCCATTTTCACGTGGCCAATTGATGCATGTACCATTTTGTTTTGTTTTGCTTTTAATATATTCCTTTGTTGAAAATAATGCAAATATAGTACACAAGAATGAGGCCCATGTGATCAGCAAATGAATCATCTCATCAATGCCTCTCCTGTGTGACCCTCCCCACTCACATTTTCTCTAATAACACACGCACACTTCATGCTATGAAGGAAAAGGTTACACGTGAGAAGCTCAACATGCACCTCATGAAACAAGTCAGCCACCACCCTTTGATCACACTCTAGTTTCCTTTTTTTTTTCATCAGTTAAATATCAAAATGACAACACATCAACTCCACCTTAGCTCCATACACCACCATGCATTTGATTAAATTTGAAAGAAAACAAAGTGAAAAAAAAGATGAATTGAAGGATGTACGAGCCCTGCGTTTTGAGGATACAACAAACTTCGCCTGTCACTCTCCAATTGCATCGCACACCCCTGGAGTATAAGAAGGGCTAGGTCACAAATTCAGAGGGGGAGTTCTCATTTTTCTTCACACTCACACATACAAACTCATCATTTTCTCTTTCCCCCTGCATTTTTCTCTCACTCTCAGCAAGAAGCAAATCGGATTTTGTTTCACATAACCTTCTTCAAGTTGTTGTGGATGATCCTCTGAATATCCTTGTTCACATCATCATCTTCATGGCTTCGAGTTGGTGATTTGGTCCTGGTGTAATCTGGAAACATTTCATCGAATTCTTTCCATTTATTCACTCACCAACAAGCATTGAGCCTTTATTTGGCTTGGAAAAGATCAAGGGAAGCATAAGAAAGCTCTCACCATCTCTGGATTTCTCAACACTCTTCATAAGGTCTCATATCAGGTTTGTAGTTCTACATTATCATGCTTCGGATTTGATCTTAAATGACTTGGTTCATGTTGGTTTTGTTGGATCTAAGCTATATGAAACCTCTGGATGCTTTGAATTGAGATTTTCAGATTTTTGTGTCAAACTTTGAACATTTGATTTTCTTCATGTGTGATGTATTTGTGAGAACTAAGTGCATGATGTTGTTCCTTGTGTTTCATAGATTAACTTTGGTTTTGGAATATTTAAGTTTCATAGAGTTTGGAGAGAGATATGTGATGTTGAAGGTGGTATGCTTGAGCTGTGTTTTGCTATGTTTTGCTTGTGAGACTCTTCATGGCATGGTGAAGAAGATGATGGCGTGGCAGCTTCTGCTTGGTCCCTTTTTTTCGTTTTATTATTTTCTTATTTTTGTTTTTATTTATTTCATTTAAGTTAGTGAACCGATTGATACCTAGGTCACATAACTTTTGTGCATGAGGTTTTTTATTGTTCATTAAAAACAAATAACACAAGCTGGTTAAATGATGGTTTGGAGAAATTCGTGTGGGCCTAGTGACATTGCTATTCGCACCCTCCATCTATCAGGCCCAAAGATTTTGAACTAACTTTCTCACTAATTGCACCCCTGGCCCATTGGTTTCTTATTTTCATTTTTTATTTTATTACAGTTTGATTTTTTTTTATTTTTTAGAAGTTTGCTTGAATATTTTTTATCCTTAACTTGTGCATGAAGTTTCATATCCTAATACATGTTTAGACATATATTTGACCTACTTAGCTTCTTATTTTGATCCTATTCTTTTGGCATGCTAACATTAGATGTGTGGAGAGTCTTTGTGCAAATTTGTGGAATTTTTGGATGAATGCTTGATTTGATTTGAATTTTGTTCTTTGCTTATCTTCTTTTGCATCCTTTTTGGTCATATGTTTAGTCCTTAGGTTGGGAGGGCACTTGTGCCAACTCCCTTAGGTTGTTTAGAACCCTTTTAGGATAAGGATACCTCTCTGGTCTTGGAATGATGTGTGTACTTTGAGAAATTTTATGGTTGCTTGCCTTTGAAGTCCATTCACTTATGTACATGTTCACCTCATTTCTTATGCTCATTTGTTTCTCATGTTGCTAAACTTGTTTGCTTCTATTCTAAATTTCTTGTGATGCTTAGGCACATTCTTGACATGTTAGGATTCTGGTCTTGAAGTGTGTGATGTTGGTTGGCTTTGTATGCTTTGTGTTATCTCATATTTGTTTTGTTTTGTCATGATAATCTGTAATGCTTTATGTTGAACTGTGTAGTCCATTTCTCATTCTTGTGTTGTGTGTTTGGACTTGACACTTGTAATTGAGATTCCAATTCTGGTTGTGTTGCTTTGGTTTGATCTTATGCCCATTTGTGTTTCATTTGTTCTTATTTTCTTTTGTCATGATATTTGCTTATGTTATTAACCATTTCAGGGGCTCTTGTAAGTGAGAGGTGTGAATGTGATTCCCACATCTCCAATTCTTATCTTTTCTCTTTTCTTTATTGCTTTCCTATTTGTGTTTGAGGGGCTTAGGCCATCCATTCCTTTCTTCTTCTTTTCTTCATTCTCCTCTTTAGGATAGTAAGCCACACTAACCTAGGATTCCCTTTGCATGACAACATTAGGTTTCAGTTTCCCCTTAGTTGTTTTACCTTTGCTCTTTTGTTTCTCTTCTCTTCTCATCTCAAAACAAAAATCATAAAAGGCATTTAATAAAGGTTGAAGTGGTCTTCTGTGCAATAGCCTTATTCCATGAGGCACTTGTAGTCTTCCCATCTTGGGATAATACAAGCTTGTCTATCATGATGCACAAGTCTGATCATGAGACCATCTTCATCAAGAAAATCATAAAAAAGACTTCTTCACAAAAATTACAAAAAAAACACTTAATAAATTCAACGAGTTAGTGAGCTTAGGCCCTAATCTCTGGAATCAAGTTTTGGGGATCTTCTCCTTACTTTAGTGTGCTTGTTCTATTATTCCATTTTGGAATGTAGTAACAAGTACACATTCCATGGAAAAGAGCTTGAGTTCACTTCCTTGTGCCACACTCAGATAAAAAGACTTCTAAAAAACACAAACAAACAATAAACGTCTCTCCTTCGGGACTTCTTTTCTCATCACCTTCACTCTCATTGTACGAACCTGCTCCTACTTGTCATTTTGCAAGACGGTAACACACTCGTCGTCCGAGCCTGCAACACCTGAGCATTGACATAGGCAGTTCAAGCTTTAAGACACAAGCAATCTTTTCCACCCCTAGTTAGGGGAACTACGGCGACTCTGATCCTCATTTGACGTAGGCAGCGGGGTAGGGCCCGTTCGAGCACAATCTTTATTTTCCCTACATTTTTCCTTTTCATTTCTTTTTTTCAGTTCCCTTTTCTTTTATTTTATCTAGTTCAGTTCATTTTCTTCGCAGCAGCTTTCACTCCTTCACCCTTTGAAACAGCTTTCTTCGCAAGCGTGGATCCCGTCGGGTATGGCAGACGATTTGGGGTGCTAATACCTTCCCAGGTCGTAACTGACTCCCGAACTCAGTCTCTTTGGTTCGCAGGACCCGTGTCCTTCCTCTTCTTTTCTTCTGGTTTGTGCAACATTACCATTCCCGTTCCTTCGGGATAAAAATGCCTGGCTGGCGACTCTAACCTCTTTCCGCGCCACTTTCGCGTTTGTATCAGGATGGAAATCCATGGAGCGACACATGCCAAATTGATGTTTTACCCAATCACTGTTGTGTATCTCAATCATAGTGAAGTATATGACTGGTGTCTTTGAAGTCCACATCACAATGTCTTGTGGATTAACTTGGTGCATGTGTTCTAACCCAAAATATGGTCTCCAAACAAACTATATGAGAAAAAAAATAAGTTTAGTATAATTTTAAGACAATAATATTTTAAATTAATAGGATAGTGAAAATACATCGTCTGGACCCAGATGATCCAACAGACATCTGTATTATATGATGCTCCAACGAGGACATTTTTCGTAATTCATCTTATGTGCCCCCACCTGGAAAATGAGTGTCCTGGACTGGACCAACGACTAGATTGGGCCCAATCCGTTTAGTCCACAAGACGGCCCAATGACACAAGACCAAAGAGATCCATAAGGACGACCTTATATTTGTGGTCGGTGAGGATTTCTCCTCGTTTCGGGTTCCTGCCCGCACATGGCAGGAATAACCCAAATCTAATTAGGACAAATCCTGCTTGTGATGTTCTTTGCCCGCTATATCGTCACGACCTGGATCCTCATCCGACGGTTGAGTTTTGGCAGTTACTTATTTGGGCAGATCCGCAATCCAGGCCTTAATAAGAACCATTGACCATGTGTTGGGGGTCCTCTATATAAACCCTCTCAGTTGAGAGGGTCGGGTATTCAATCTTCTCCCCCAAAATATACTCGTAGTTGTTTTTCTCTTGTGCCTATACTCACTTTGGCATCAGAGTACCTTGCAGGTACACCCCCACCTTCCACTTCGCACGAGCAGGGTTGAAAGTCTACCTCAGCAGTCGTAGGAGTCTGATCTCTAGGTACGATTAGGGCTCCGTTGAAAGACGTTGAAAGTCCACCTCAGCATCATTCGAGGACTGAAGCGAAGATTATATGAGATCAAAAGATGTTGGGTTGAAGAGTTGCACATCGTTCTATGGGCCTACAGAACCACTCCGCATTCGACCACAGGGGAAACCCCTTTTCAGTTAGCATACGGAACTGAGGCTGTCATTCCAATAGAGATCCATGTCCATTCCAGACAGACAGAAGCACCGATGGACGAGGACACTAACTATGAAATGTTAAGCAAAGAGCTCGATTTAGTCGAGAAGGTCAGATAAGGAGCAGCCCTACGCGAAGCATCCCTCAAACAAAAGATTACACTAAGACACGACACTAAAGTCATCAAGCAAGCATTTGCGGTTGGCAACCTCGTCCTCAAAAGAAACCATAAAGATTCCAAAGAAGGAAAAATGGCCGCCAATTGGGAAGGACCCTACCGAGTCCGAGCAAAAACGGGAAATGGGGAATATTACTCAGAAAATTTACAAGGAGAATAACTTGCTCGTCCTTGGAATGCCGAGAAACTTAAACAATATTATAGTTAAGACACCAGCCGACACCGACACTGGCCCGACGTGCATACCTAGGTACAAGTATTGCATACTGTAAACACCCCAAATTTTCCCTCACTAAGTTCACACCAAGGCTTGTGATTCTTTCATATGCATAAGTTCAAACATATCATCTCACATTGCATTTTTGCTTCACTACATTGGTTCTAAGTCATCTGCATCTAGGGTTTGTGATCTGAGCCATCCCTTAGCTATATGAGCCACTCCAAGGGTCTCCAATCATCTCAAGAGGGTCCATGTGTGTTCAAACATCATATTATATCCTCCCAAGATCAAGAAAGTCAGAAAATCACAAGAACTGAGAAAGGCATGGAAGCAGAGCCAGGTTTAACTGCACAGATGACCTAAAATTAGGGTTTTGGTTTCAGAGGCCATAACTCCAAATTTTTTGGGTCATTCTTGTTTCTATTGGTCTCTATATGATATAAGGATCATGCATACCAATTTTCATGAAGAAATTTAATGGGGAAGGCATCTGATCAATAGATGACTTCTTGAGCATGTCAGTGCAAGATCAGGGCATCTGAGGCCCCCTATCATCCAATCAAAGGGTCTTCTCCATCATTTTGGGTGCATATGATCTTTATTTGATCTTAGAAGAAGTTAGAAGTTCACAAAATTGAAGAATTTCAAGCCATTTGCAAAGTTGCCATTTTGGGAAAGTGACTTGTAATGCAAACTTGCCATTTTGGGAAAGTTTTTCAACCTCCTCTTTTTGATTCAAAAATGCTTCAAATGAAAAATTCTTGGTCATGAAAGTTGTAGATTGGATCATTCCCTTTTCAAAAAGTACAAGAACTTGATCTAATTCATCATAGAACTCAAGTTATGGCCTTGCAAAGTTGGGAAAAATCACAAAATTTTACTTATGTACCAAAGAGGGAAACTTGCAAAAACTCAAGTCAAACCAATTTGTGACCTCAAAGTGACTTCTAACCATTACACAAACATCATACATGACCTATAATTCAGAATTGGCCCAAGAATTTCAAATTTTCATGCCTTGCCCATGAAGAAATCCAAAAGGGGCCAAAACTACATGAATTTGCAAGATGGTACAAAACCTCTCATCCACTTGCCACAGCTCATCAAAATTGATTCACAAACATTACTTGATCTCAGCTGAACCAGGACATGCCCAAATCCTAGCCTGCCACATGCCCATACCTCAAGTACAAGTCATGTTGACATTTTGGCAACTTGCCCATACGAATCACCATAGACCACCACCCACTCTCTGACCTATTACAACTTGTTATGTGGATCAAACCCAAGCCATAACACACAACAAGCCAGCCTGAAACCTCAGATTGCTCAAGTTCTCCAAAATCACCTCTTTTGCAAAAGTCTTCGAAACTCTCAGCACACTTAACCAAACTTCAAACTTTTTCCACCATTCAACTCCACACTCATCACTGATCATTTCCCACCCTTCATTTTGCCTTTAAACACCCCATATCCAAAATACGATTTTCACCATCTTTGACTTGAGCTTCAGCAAACTTCACATAGAGGCCATTTAAACTCCAGCCAAGCATTGCAAACTCTTGAGGGGGATCATTGGAGTTGATTTGAAGCAAAGAAGCAGCCAGCCAGTGCCATTTTCGAAAGCTTCAGTTCAGGTAACATCAAGAACAAATTTTCCAGAAATGATTTCTTAAGTTCTTAGATTGTTCCCCATGCTTCACTGATCACACTGCACCTTTTGGTTTTGAAAATGATTCAGTTTTAAGCATGTATGAAGCTTCTGAAATTTCTGAAAGATTTTCCGTTTTGCTTCGAATCTCATTGTTCATGTGAAATAAATGTTGTTTGATGGCTGAATCTTGTATAGAATGGGGTGGGGATCATTTCTGGAGAGTTTGGTGGTTTGATTTTACGGATTGAGTGAGATAGTAAGAGTGGATGGCCGGAGAAGATGACCGGAACACTGTTCCGGTCACCTGAAAGTGCTTAGGGCTTAATTAGGGTTAGCTGAGTAATTAATGTGAGTTTGAATCTTGGCCATTAGATCTTAGGGTTAGCGCGTTTTTGAAAGGCTCAGATTAGATCATTAGGTTTAATTTAGGATTAATTAATTAATTAACTAAAATTAACTCAGTTTGAATTGTAGACATCAGATCACGCGCGCAGTCCACCCCCTTTTCCCAGATTTGAATCTGAACCCTTGGATCATCATACTTCTGTTTTAATTCATTTTTATTTCTTTTTTTATCATTTATTTTGCATATTTATTTTAAAATAGCTAGAGACTTTCAAAATATTTATTTTTTGCATCATGTTTTTAAATATTTTTCTCATTCTGAAAATAATTTTTATTTTATTTTTTGCATAAAATTTGTATTTTTAAAATATTTTAATGTTTAGTTTAATTAATTAATGGAAATTAATTAATTAAAATACCATTTATGTTTCTAAAAATCACCAAAAAAATCACATTTCATCTTGACACATTTAGAGACATTATTAAACCATTCATACAAATTTCTTTTTGGTTCTTGATCCATTTTGACATTTTTCTTTGGATTTAGGGTTCTTAAAAATCAATATTTTGACCCTAACTTAGAAAAATATTTTCTGCCTAACCATGAAGGGTTTGATAATGATTCTATTTGCATTGCATCCCACATATCATGTAGTTTCTAGGATAAAATTGGCATGAATTTATCTTTCATCTTTAATTTGTTTTGCATTTTTCCTTGTCAGGTACCTTAAAACCCTAGCAAACATAGAAAATTCTTAAGTCCTTTAGGGTTTAGCTTCTGACCTTCCCCTTTGGATAGTGAGCTTGTATAGGTTTAGGGTACCTTTGATCCCATTTTCAATTTTTTATCTCATGTTTTGCTTCTGATTTTGAATTTTGCATTGCATCTTGTACATAAACCCTAATCTTTGCCCTCATTTGCATTCATCCTTCATATGCTTGCATACATAAACTTGCCATGACATTTTATGCACCCACATGACTTCTAAGACATCTTAGGACACATTAGAATCATGTTTGATCATTGCATCATCCATTTGCCATGTTATGCACCCATTGCATTTCATAAGTTTTCATGAACTTTCATGCTTCCTTTCATGTATCACTTGCATTCTCATCCCTTGTATGATCATCTTCATCTCTTGTCATGTCTTCATACCATCTCATAACATCATTTGCATCATGAATATGCTTCTGACTTTGGTTTTCATCTTTGCATTTCATCTCATTTTCATTTCATTTCATTCCTTGTTGCTAACTTTTCAGGTGGTAAGTGTTTGAGAAGTGAATTTGCCTTCACTTCTCATAATTTCTTCTCATCTCTTTTATGCATTCATTGCTGCATTTTACTTGTGAATTAGAGTGAGCTTGCTCATTCATGCTCCTTCTCCTCTTTCTTTCTTCAAGCAACTTATCTTCTTAAGTGAAGTAAGTTGACTTGCTTCTTGCTGCTTCTCCTCCATCCATCTTCCTTCTTCCTTGGTGGCTTCTCTGAAGATGTCTTGCAAGCTTCATAAACCCTAGGAACACCCAAGCATGATCATAATTAGGGTTTGATTAGTACCCCCATTAGTTTTACCTTTGTGTCATTTTTGTGTCTTTTCTTCTCATCTCTTAATCAAGGACTAAACCTTAAAGGTTTTAAGACTTTGTGATTAGGGTTATGCATGTATCCTTCTATTAGGATGGAGTGTATAACTTTAATCCTAAGTTTTAAACCCTTAATGTGTTTAAATCCTTTAATTAATCCACCTAATAATCACTAAGACAATAAGCTTGTAACTTGGGCCTTGCATTAGGGTTCTAATTCTTCCTTAACTGGTTAAGAAGGACTAACCCTAGTGTTAATGGACAAGTCCCCCTCAAGTTGTCTTACAAACCATAAAATCCATTTCTTAATCTTACCATTAACTAAAATCCATTCTAATAAAGGCTTTGTTTTGTCATGAGGTTAATCCCTAATCATGGATTAAGTTGAGGAGCCTTTCTCAACTTAAATGTTCTCATCTATTATCCTTCTATTAGGATGGTGTAATGAGTCCATTAAATCCTTGATTATGGCTTAAACTCATTACTTAACACTAAACAAAAACTCCAAAAAAACATCTAAATAAATGCAAGTAGGTTAATGATCTTGATCCTACATCATGGTGATTAAGTGTGAGGTGTTTACTTCATACTTAAGGTATTCTCATTACCCCTAATCAGAGGGAAGATGTGATGAGTTTACTAACCCTTGGTTTAGGCTTAAGCTCATTTCCCTATGACAAACTCCAAAAGAAATAACAAAACTGAAAACACAAAAACAAACAATAATCGTCTCCTCCGGGATTCTTTTCTCACCTCATTCACTCACAAACGAGAACTCGCTTCTTCCGTCTAATGCAAGACAGTTTGCACCTGAGCCAGACAGGTCATACACTTGAGCATAAACAAGTAAGCAGTTCACAAGTCAATTTATCTTTCAGTCTCTTTGAGTCGAACTACGGTGTTCTTACTTCCTCATTGCACGAGAGGATACGTAGGCATAACTTAACAGTTATCGAAAAAAAGTCTCTGTATATTCCCCCTCCTTCCAGCATTATCCTTTAAGCCTCATAGTCTTGAGCTTCATACTCTTTCCTTACACTGACACTCTTTTATTTCACTTCACATTTCTTTTTGCACTGACACTTACATTCTTTTCCAGCTTTTGTACACAAAATAGCACTGACACTACCCCTTTAAACACAATCTTTTAAGCGTGGATCCCGTCGAGTACGGCAGACAATCTGGGTGCTAGTACCTTCCCAGGTTGTAACCAACCCCTTTCCTCAGTTTCTCTGGTTCGCAACCGTCTTATCCATCTTTTCTTAGGTTTATGCAGCATTACCTTTCCTTCGGGATAAAAATGCCTAGCTGGAGACTCTTTTCAGTTCACCCTTGTGTTCTCTCCTTCGCCGACCGTTCGCGTCTTTACCCCTCTTGGCCCTGTGTCATCAGGTGGGAGCGACAGCTTGGCGACTCTGCTGGGGACCCTTATACTGCAACCAGGGCTTCTGGTTCTTTTTGTGGGTTCCTCCTAGAGCTTGTTTGATTTGTGTTTACTGGGGTGTTATGTTCTATGTGTGTTTATTTATTTTGCTTTATTTACTGCTTTATGTACAACTTTATTTATTGCTTCCTTTACAGTCTTATGCATATTTCATACTGTCATTGTCATTATGCTGGATCTGGTTTGCTGTTTTGGTGGGTGGGGTTCCATTGAGAGTTTAAGGTCCTATACCTGGGACCTGAGTGACACTTAGGATAGAGTGGTTCATGTTCTTTCCCATTCCATTTCGGTATGGTGCGGGAATATGAAACACGGTTTAGATGTGGGTTTCTTCTTGAGAACTCTGTGCTACAGATCTCCTGTAGTACTAGGGCTATCTGAGAAGCCTGCTAAGTCTGGATGACCTTTATTATGACCTTCAGAATCCGGGGTGAATTAGAGGAGGATCTTTTATGGTTATTGTAAACATTGTACCTTCGGGTTAGAAGTGTTTACACTTCTCATAACTGATCCAAGTCTGAGGATCTTTGTTCTAGAACATTACATGTGAGGGGGTTGGGTTGTTTACAGGTTTGTAGGAATCCTTGGCCACATCATACCCTGTTACTGTATTGATTAAGAGTACCTCACTTTGGAAAGTTCTCTTGATTAACCCTGGACATGTGACTCTTTATTTGAGTCCCCCACCCTGGTTACTGGATTTCTGAACCTCCATCTGGACTTTTTGAACATACATGGGCCTTATGTCAAGACAGATAATCAGATCCAGCTTGATCACAAACCCTTGCATATCATTTGCATATATCATCATTGCATCATTTGACATTTGTTTATTTGCTTTTCAGGGTATCCACTTCATTGTATCTTGGTTTTGGTTTTGACCCCTTCTTCTGCATAGACCTCTGCTTCAGTTGTCTTCATCAGTTAACTGCTTCAGTTATCTCCAACACCAGTCTGTTAGTGGTTCACCTTCAGCATATCAGTCTGTGATCTTCATCAGCACTTATCTTCAGCTTCTTCAGCAACACTTATGTCTACTCCCAGGAAGAGCAACATATCCTACCACTTTTTTGAGCCTATGTTGATTGGTATCAGGAAGGTCCAGTCACTCATCTCAGAGGAGAATGATCCAGAGGAGAATGATCTTGGATATGGTTATGGACCTTGACCCCTCTCAGAGGAGAATGATCCACACATGCTTGCAGTTTTATGACCCTCCATTGAGATGTTTCACCTTTCCAGACTTTCAGCTAGGGCCTCTGCTGGAAGAGTTTTCTTTATTGATTGGAGTACCTATCAGGGGTGGAATCCCCTTCAACCCAGAGATGACTGCTCCCAGAAATGAAGAGATAGCAAGGGCACTGTACTTGGAGCCTGTCCTTATTGAGCAAAGTATGACAACAAAAGCTGGGATTCCTGGTTTGCATTTGGACTTCTTGATTTCTCAGGCCATCCTGAAGGCTTCATTGGGAGAGTGGAGGGCATTTTGTGCACTGTTAGCCCTCGGCATATATGGGGCTATGTTGTTTGCAGATGAGCCAAAATTTGTCAGCAAGAATGCCATCCATCTGTTTCTCCTGAAGAACCCAGTACCCACATTGCTTGGAGATTTCTACTATTCCATCCATCAGAGGAATGAGAAACAAAGGGGGGAGTTGGTAAGATGTTGTGCTCCTTTGTTTTACACCTGGCTGCTCAGACACCTGCCTAAGTCAGATGCTTTCTTGAACCCCCACCAGCAAAAGAATTGGGCCAAAAGGTTCATTGCCTTGACTTCAGATGATATCAGATGGTACACCCAGAGCACCAAAGGCAAGGACATTATCACCAGCTGTGGATAATACCCAAATGTGCCTCTGATAGGAGTGAAGGGTTGCATCAACTACAATCCTTTACTGTTTAAGAGACAACTGGGTTATGCCTTGGTTCACCCTCCCAGAGGACAGGATTTAGCTGAGACCCTATATTGTGAAGTGCAACCTAATTCAGTTGTTGTCAGACAAGCATCCTGGGCTTGGGATAACATCCAGACAAAAGGGGTAGCTATTCTTGGAAGATGTAACAATATTGCTTCAGCTCAGTACTCAGACTGGTCCCGTACTAGAGCTCAGATTACCAGAATGCCTTTCACCTTGGAAGATACACCTGGACCATCCACTGTACAGCCTGCAGCAACAGTTAGTCTGGAGGAATTTGAAAAGTTGAAGGAAAGGAATGATCAACTATCTCAGGCCTTAAAGAAGACTCTTTGGGAAAGAAGTGATGGTCGTCTGGACATTAAGAGATTGGAAAAGCTCAGGGTTGAGCATCTGGCCAAAATTGAGAAGACAGAAGACTACATAAGGAAAGCAAGGGCTGGGGAACAGATATTGAAGAATGCCTGTAAAGAGGCCAAGATTCAGAAAGCTGGGGCTGAGCACTATCTGCAAGAGAGTCAGGCTAGGTGGGTCAGGATCAACGAATCCCGTACACAAGAAGACCAGAAGACTCAAGCCAAGATTGAACAGCTAGAGGCCAATGAGAAGAAGCAGTAGGAAGTTTTGTTGGCAGCTCAGAAGGAGATTTTAGAATTGAAGCTCAGAGCAGGATTGAAGAGATCAAAGGATCAGGACAGGCATAAGAAGCTGACTACTGCCATTGCTACCAGGAACCTCCTCATTAGGACCATTACAGAACATCCAGCTGGTCCAGTGACTGAGGCATTCCTGAAGGAGGTCAGAGAGGATGAGTTTGGACTGGATGTCTGATTCTTTGCTTGTTGTTTGTTTCCATTTGATGTACTTTTCCTTTTGTTGTATTTTGACCCTCCATGGGCATGTATTGTAAAACGACTATGTATTGTTCACCATTTGTAATATATTTTAGTTTGTTTTCATTTGGGCTTTTTCTCTCAACAACATCAAGCATCTTCCTCGAGGTCTGGAAAGGTCAAAACCAAGAACCAAACCGGATACCTTGGAAAACAAATAAGCATACTGCATTGCATACTAAATTTTTCTTTGTTTTGTAGGTCTTTTTATTATTATTGTTTCTAACTTTGTTGTGATCTCAGGAAACATTGCTCGTCGCCGAGTGTTCCCTGTCAACCGCACGCACCGGTACCCGACTCGTAACAACCTTCCCGACATTCAAATGGAACAAGTACAGCAGGATCTGACTGAGGTCAGAAATCAGATGGCCAATGAGAGAGTAGAGATGAGAAATCAGATGTCTCAGTTCATGGCAGTGATGACTGGCTTAGCCCAGAGTCAAGAAAGGTTAAGGGAGTTGGTGGAAAGACAAACTCCTGAGGAGCCTCATCTTGGAACAGGAGGAACTAGCAACAATGAACGGGGCCAACCTCGTATCGACCCACCGGAGTATGGACCTCACCTGAATCCAGAAGTTAACATCCAAAGAAATGGTCAAGGTAATGCCACTGGGGGCCAAATCCTGCAGGAGGATCCCCAAGGAGAACAGTTTACTGTTATAGGGGCTGGAGATGAGATATACGACAGAAGATTAGACGAGATTGCTGAGAAGTTAAGATCTTTGGAATCTCAGAATTCTTTGGGCTTCGATGTGATGGATATGGGACTAGTGGATGGGGTGAGAATTCCCCACAAATTCAAGCCCCCATGCTTTGAAAAGTACAATGGTACCTCCTGTCCTCGCACTCATCTGCAGTCTTTCTTGGGAAGGCTCAAAGCTTATACCATGGATGAAAATCTATGGATGTTCTACTTTGAGGACAGTCTGACTGGAGCTTCGAGAGAATGGTATTCGCATTTGTCTAGGGCCACCATAAGATGCTGGAAGGATTTGGCTGAGGCTTTCATCCGTCAATATCAGTACAACCTGGACATGGCTCCCAATAGAACCCTTCTAATGGGCATGTCTCAGTCTTCCAGAGAGAGCTTCCGGGATTATGCTCAAAGGTGGAGACAGCTTGCTGCTGCTGTCCAACCACCCATGTCAGAAAGGGAAATGGCTGACATGTTCATGAACACATTGCAAAGGACTTATATTGATAGACTGGCTGCTTTCTCCTCTACCAGTTTTGCTGATGTGGTCATAGCCGGTGAGAGGATTGAAAGTCTCTTGAAGATGGGTAAAATCTTCGACAGTGGTGCAAGTTCCTCCAGCAATCCCAGAAAACCTTTTGCGGGACCCCGAAGGGCAGGAGAAACAAATTTCATTCATACAAGCAGGGGCAGGCCTCAATATGCTCACCGGTCAGTAGCAGTTGTTACCATCCTAGCTCCAATTCCACAACAATCATCATATCCTCAACAACAACAACCACAGTATCAACAACAAGCTCATTTTCC
This sequence comes from Lathyrus aphaca, assembly GCA_963966055.1. Classification (NCBI taxonomy): domain Eukaryota; kingdom Viridiplantae; phylum Streptophyta; class Magnoliopsida; order Fabales; family Fabaceae; genus Lathyrus; species Lathyrus aphaca. The sequence continues at coordinate 458,531,722 of OZ014519.1, forward strand.
GCAACAAAGTTCGTACAACAACAACAACAACCAACAACAGCGTCCTTTCCAACAAAGGCCATCACAAGCAAACAGGGTAATTGACCCAATTCCAATGTCGTATGCTGCACTCTTGCCACAACTCCTGAAGCTCAACCTAGTTGAGTTAAGGACATTGGCACCTCCAGATCCTCTTAGTATGCTAAAGAACTATGATACAAATGCCAGGTGTGCATTCCACTCAAACGCACCGGGGCATAATACTAAAAAGTGCAGGGCCTTACAGATGAAAGTCCAGGATTTGGTGGACTCAAAAGCTCTCAATTTCGCGCCTCCTCAAAACGTCACAAGAAATCCAATGCCTAGTCACAACGGGCCTAGGATCAATGCTATTGAGGAGGGAAAACCATCCACATTAATTAACAGTGTTGCACAAATCTGAACACCCTTGGTTGAAATCAAAGCTCAACTGTTAGAATGCCAAGTGTTTCCCGGATGTGAGGTTGGCTGTGGATATTGCAACATTGTCGTTAATGGATGTAAGAGACTGAGAAACGACATAGATGGCCTTATTAGAGATGGCATTCTTCAGATTACGACAACAGCGACTACAACTCCAACAATTCCTTCATCAACAATCACAAATACTCCTACAACATCAGCGACCCTTGTTCCAACAGATTCTGCTACAACTCCAACAATTAATCAATCAATCACTTCAACGGATACAAGTTCAGTCACAATTCCTTCTACAACGACAACACCCATTATTCCATCAGTTCCTACTACAACTTCAACACCTGTCCAGTCAACAGTACCGTCTACAACATCAGCAACAGTTAATGAAAGCATCTCAACGGTTACGATATACTACGATCCCGCAAATGTTCCTTCCAAAAATTCACAATAAAATGCTACTCCCGTCAGAACTCCAGTTACCATATATTATGATCCGCACACCATTGTGGTCCCCTCTGCAGCTGCTACCAGTCCGATCACTATCACAGTGCCCGAGCCAGTTTCTTACGAAAGCAATAATGCCATCCCTTGGCATTATGGCTCAGATCTGTACTATGAGGGGCAAAAAATCACTTTAGAGTCATCAACTTCTTCACCTCAGATAGACAATGTGGGGGGAGGCGGAGGCTTCACTAGAAGCGGACGTCTCTTTGCCTCGCAAATACCAAGACCCATTGTTGAAGCAGAAGCTGCTGCTAAGGCAAAAGGGAAGAACGTGGTGCAAGGAGAACCAGTTGCTAAAGAAACTTTGAAGGCTCCTTTTGATCAAGAGGTTGATGAATTCATGCGGATAATCAAAAAGAGCGATTATAAGGTGGTGGACCAGCTTCACCAAACACCTTCCAAAATCTCCATACTATCATTGCTAATGTGCTCCGAGGCTCATCGGAATGCACTATTAAAGGTCCTGCATGCAGCTTATGTGTCGGAGGAGATTACTGTCAATCAGTTAGAGGCTGTGGTTGGAAATGTCAACGCTAGTCATGGACTAGGATTTACCAACGTTGATCTGACAACGGAAGGTCACAATCACAACAAGGCTTTGCACATTACCTTGGAGTGTAAGGATGCAGTTCTTTCTCACGTATTGGTGGACACAGGGTCATCCCTCAATGTCCTACCCAAGAAAGCCCTTATGAAGCTGGAGTATGACGGATTGGCACTACGCCCAAGCAACTTGGTAGTGAGAGCCTTTGACGGTTCTAAAAGATCAGTTCTGGGAGAGATAGAGTTACCAATAATAATATGCCCACAAGTTTTCAAAACGACCTTCTTTGTGATGGATATACAGCCTGCCTACAGCTGTCTATTGGGTAGACCATGGATACACGCCGCTAGAACCATGACGTCAACCCTTCACCAGAAGTTAAAATTCGAGTGGGAGGGCCAAGTCATTACCATTTGTGAGGAAGAGGATATCTTCGTTAGCCAGCTGGCTACTTTCAAATACATTGAAATGGATGGGGAGATCCATGAGACCATGAGTCAAGGGTTTGAAGCCCTTAATATCAATGAAGCATCTACTGTGTCTGGGACTTCCATCATATCATACCAACAAGCCCGGAAGGTTGTTGAGGAGGGTACCGCTCAAGGTTGGGGCAAGCTGCTGCCAGTTGAGAAGAAAGAAGACCGATTCGGGTTAGGTTACAGACCAACTCGACAAGATCAACCAGAGGCTGCAATGGAGCCCAAGTTTGTCAGCGGGGGAATGCTCACCCCGGATGCTGTGAATAGCTTGGAAGATGAGTCAGAAGACGAGCGCAACCTGGAAAGCTGGATACGTCCAAGGATCCCGGGGAACCATGTCTCAAACTGGTCTTCCCAGGAAATTACAAGAGTTACTCCTGCAGAGTAATTATTATTTCCTGTCTTTAAAGCATGCATCAAGTCATGCATCTTGCCCAAGATGTCAGGGCTCATTTTGTAATCGGGTCATCTTGTATTTTGTGCAAACGATCAATTAATGAATATCAGGACATCTTTTGCAAATGAGTCTTTTCTTTTCCGCTCACTGTTTTTCATTTTTCATTTTTTGTACAAAAATAAAATGGCAATGTTTTTCAAAAATAATAACTTCATTTTTACTATTTCTAAACAAGATAAAACTGATCACTAAAATGAACAAATCTAAACCCTTGCAGAGAGTGCCCTCCAGACTGCACCGACAACGACACCGCTATGACTTCGTATGACTTTGACAATCCGATTAATCAAGCTAATGAAGGGGATGAAGAGGATTACGAGCTACCTGAAGAACTAGCCAGGTTGTTGAGACAAGAGGATAAGGTTATTACTCCTCATTAGGAGGAGGTTGAGACGGTTAATCTTGGTACAGAAGAAGACTTGAAAGAGGTTAAGATCGGGGCCTACTTGCAAGATTCTGTAAAAAAGCAACTTATTGACATGCTTCAGGAGTATGTGGATGTCTTTGCTTGGTCTTATCAGGATATGCCAGGGTTGGACATCGACACTGTTATGCACAAGCTGCCTCTGAAAGAAGATTGTCCGCCAGTAAAACAGAAGATGCGCCGTACTCGTCCAGATATGGCCATGAAGATAAAAGAAGAGGTACAAAAACAGTGGGACGCCGGTTTCCTTGCTATAACTAGTTACCCGCTGTGGGTTGCTAACATTATACATGTGCCTAAGAAGGATGGCAAGGTGAGGATGTGTGTGGATTACCGGGATCTGAATAGAGCCAGCCCGAAAGATGACTTCTCATTACCTCACATTGATGTATTGGTCGACAATACGACTCAGTTCTCGGTGTTCTCCTTCATGGATGGATTTTCAGGATATAATCAGATTAAGATGTCACCTGAAGACATGGAGAAGACAACTTTCATCACACCCTGGGGCACGTTCTGTTATAAGGTAATGCCATTCGGACTGAAGAATGTTGGTGCCACTTATCAACGGGCTATGGTAACATTATTCCACGACATGATCCACAAAGAAATTGAATGTTATGTGGATGACATGATTGCCAAGTCCCTCACAGAAGAAGACCACCTGGTGAATCTATTGAAGCTATTCAAGCGTCTGAGGAAGTACCAACTGAAGTTAAACCCCAACAAATGCACATTCGGGGTGCGATCTGGTAAGCTTCTGGGATTTATTGTAAGTGAGAAAGGGATTGAAGTTGACCCTGACAAAGTCAAAGCCATTCAAGAAATGCCTGCACCAAAGACTGAAAAAGAAGTTCGGGGGTTCTTAGGTAGATTGAACTACATATCACGGTTCATATCTCATCTTACTGCAACCTGTGAGCCCCTATTCAAGTTGTTAAGAAAAGAACAAACGGTCAGGTGGAATGAAGACTGCCAGAGGGCTTTTGACAAAATCAAGGAATACTTACAAGAACCTCTGATTCTTATGCCTCCAGTCGAAGGAAGACCTCTAATAATGTACTTGATGGTATTAGAAGGATCAATGGGGTGTGTGTTGGGCCAGCATGACGAGTCTGGTCGAAAAGAGTATGCAATATACTACCTAAGCAAAACGTTTACCGACTGTGAACAACGTTATTCACTGCTCGAGAAAACTTGTTGTGCTTTAGCGTGGGCTGCTCGCCGACTAAGGCAGTATATGTTGACCCACACTACCTTATTGATCTCAAAGATGGACCCAGTTAAGTACATATTTGAGAAGCCAACACTTACCGGACGGGTTGCAAGAGGCAAATGATTCTCACAGAATATGACATTCAGTACACCTCTCAGAAAGCCATCAAAGGCAGTGTATTGTCTGATTATCTTGCTGAGCAACCCATTGATGATTACCAGCCTATGAGATTTGACTTCCCTGATGAAGACATCATGTTCATAAAAGCAAAAGATCGTGAAGAGCCTATTCACACTGAAGGGCCTGACCCAGAAGAAGAATGGACAATGATGTTTGATGGGGTTGTTAATATGAATGGTCGTGGTGTTGGTGCAGTACTCATTACACCTAAGGGAGTTCACATGCCTTTCTCGGCAAAACTCACTTTTAACTGCACTAACAACGAAGATGAATACGAAGCTTGTATCATGGGTCTTGAGGAAGCCATTGACCTCAGGATCAAGACTTTGACTGTATTCAGAGATTCGACTCTGGTAATCAATCAAACCAATGGCAAATGGTATACTCACCAGGAGCATCTGATACCTTACCGGGATTATACAAGGAGGTAACTTACTTTCTTCACTACATTCAAGCTTGAGTATATCCCTCGAGATGAAAATCAGTTTGCAGATGCTCTGGCTACCATTTCCTCCATGATCAACGTTCAAGCTACCAACTTTGTGCCTCGGATTTTAGTATCCAGACTTGATAGACCAGCATACGTATTCTCTGCAGACCTTGCTAAAGATGATAAGCCTTGGTTCCATGACATCAAGTGCTTCTTGGAGGATCAAACATACCCACCTGGGGCATCATCCAATGATAAGAAGACATTAAGAAGGCTAGCTGGTAGTTTCTTCATGAATGCTGATGGTTCCTTGTACAAGAGAAACTTTGATATGGTACTTCTCAGATGTGTTGATAAGACAGAGGCAGATTTGTTAATGCACGAGGTGCATGAAGGATCTTTTGGTACCCATGCTGGAGGGCATGTTATGGCTAAAAAGTTGTTAAGATCAGGCTATTACTGGATCACAATGAATGCAGACTGTTGTGCTTATGCCCGGAAGTGTCATAAATGCCAGATTTATGCAGATAAGGTGCATGTGCCTCCGAATCCTCTGAACGTGATGTCTTCACCTTGGCCTTTTGCCATGTGGGGCATTGATATGATTGGCAAGATTGAACCGACTGCCTCAAATGGCCACAGATTCATCTTGGTAGCCATTGACTATTTTACCAAGTGGGTCGAAGCAGCTTCTTATGCAAATGTCACTAGGCAAGTGGTAGCCCGATTCCTAAAGAGAGATATCATCTGTCGGTATGGAGTGCCCGAGCGAATCATTACTGATAATGGTTCCAACTTAAACAACAAAATGATGGCAGAACTGTGTCGGGACTTCAAGATCCAACACCATAATTCTTCTCCTTACAGGCCAAAGATGAATGGCGCTGTGGAGGCAGCTAATAAGAATATCAAGAAGATTGTGCAGAAGATGGTGGTCACCTATAAAGACTGGCACGAAATGCTACCATTTTCCTTGCATGGGTACCGTACCTCTATCAGAACATCCACTGGGGTAACACCGTATCAGCTTGTTTATGGTATGGAGGCAGTCCTACCTGTTGAAGTTGAATTACACTCCTTGCGGGTACTAATGGATGTCAAGCTGAATGAAGCAGAATGGGTCCGATCCCGATACGAACAGCTGAGTCTGATCGAAGAAAAGAGATTAGCTGCAATCTGTCATGGTCAGTTATATCAGAAGAGAATGAAGAAAGCCTTCGATCAGAAAGTCGGGCTTCGAGAATACCAAGTAGGAGATCTTGTGTTGAAAAGGCTCCTTCCTCCTCATACAGACCACAGGGGCAAGTGGACTCCAAACTACGATGGTCCATTCATAGTAAAGAAGGTCTTCTCTGGTAGAGCACCGATGCTCACTACTATGGATGGTGAAGATTTCTTATCCCCTGTGAATTCAGATGTAGTTAAAAAATACTTCGTATAAAATGACCCGCTGGACATAAAAACAGAATGTAAATCCAGGCAAAAATAGGGCATCCCGGCGAGTCAAAAACAGAATAAAGACTCGGGCAAAAATAAGGGAATAAATTAAAAAAAATGTACACCCGCTGAGTTGAAAAGCCACATTGGACAACTCAGGCAAAAATGGGTATCCCGGTGGATTGAAAACCCGAAAGGGCGATCCACGCAAAATAAGGGAATAAGCGAACAACTGCATTCTGAATTCGTCTGTATCACTTACAACATGGCAAGCTTCGAAAGGTTCAAGCATTGGTCAGAATCAACCTTCTTCAAAAGCAATATGAGAAAAACGTCAATGTCATACAAGTCATAGCAAAAGGGAAGCACACTGAAACGTCATCAACATTGCCAGTACCTTTTTATTTCTCAAATTGTAACAATCTCCTCATTTTAGGGGATCTGTTTCTTTGACTGTATCTTGCCAATTCAGGGCACACAAATTAATAAAATCAGATTTTCAGTCATATTTTGTCTCGTATATTTTATTTTCATTTGCAAAATGTCCGATGTCCTTAAGATATGGATTGCATAAATACAGATACGTCTTTTCTAAATTACATGCTTACAGGAAATATATTACTTACTCCCGGGAGTGTCTAAACTCCTATGACGGAATCCAGTAAGGGACACCTCGGGATACTTGTACGTTTCTTTGTCATAACAGGATTGCAGGTATTCAAAGCGCAACACGAGGCATGAAAGATTCTCCCCAGCAAGCTGCCAAATCATTATTTCCTCAATACGTCTTCCAAACAACATCAGAAGGGGCTCATTTCCCCAGCTAATTTCATCATCCTCAGCAGGATCCCCTACAAATATCACTAGGAAGGTCGCTCAGTGATCATTCCTCCCCAGCCAAGTGCTGGACAGGGAATTATCTCCCCGCAAAGTTTCAACCTCTATCCAGAAGAGCAGTGTCTGATGATCTCACAACAAAGTGATGAAAGCTTCCACAGACCCCAGCTGGGCTCCTCGTCATCAAAGATAGGTCTATCAGTGACTTGTTTCCCCAAGAAGAGTCATATATATCAGATCTACCAATGATCTCATCCCCAGCTGGGACTTTCTTTCAAAACAGATCAGCCATAGATCTTCACGGCAATGGGATCCGAATCCCAGATCGTTATCTTTTGCATAATCATAGCATTCGCATCATATTCACCCCCAGAGCGTAGCATTCCGTCTAATACGGAGCATTACGGCAAAAATCAAACATATTGCATAATCATAAGTCATGTTTTGAATCAAACACCTGTATATGCCACCATTCCATCAGCAATATATACACAAAGACTCACAGTCACAGCAGAAAGCCTAAGTGTTCCCGTTGCACTCACAAATACAGATACATGCTCATTTTGGCACTCGTCTGTGTCATCATTCCCCAGTAAAGTCGCACGAAATCTCTCTACAAACAGATATATCTATACACACTCTTTTGACGCTCGTCCGTGTCACTTTTCCCCAGCAGGGTTGCCTAAACACTTATTGTAAACCAAACACTTGTTTATAATACACTTCGTTCGACACCCGTCCGTGTTATCTTATCCCCACAGATTGTTAGATTATCTTTTACATTCATAAGTTCATAACTTATACACTTACAATACCCATCCATATCATACTCTCCCCCAGCAAGTTGAACACTCGTTTGTGTCTCACTCATGCTTACTTTTTACTCATATAGATACTCGTCCGTATCTTGTATACACCACTCATTTTTCTCAGATTCCACACTCGTCCGTGTTCTCTGTTAACCAGTTGGTATTCGTCCGTACCATCATCTTTGAACATGCGTCAGCGTTTGTTTCTACCGATACTCGTCCGTATCGTAGTTTTAAGGATGCTCGTCCGCATCTTCAATCCATACACAATGTCAAACACTTATACCTTTTCTTTCATGAAGTTAGACACTCGTTTGTGTCTACCCCTCCCCAGAAGAGTCCCTAGCAAATCCCGATAAATTATTTCCTTTTTATCTGACATCCGTCCTATGTCATGATACCTCCGGCAGTCGTACCCTTCCAGGTGATCGTTCTTCACCTTTTTAATGATCGTCCTTCATCATTCTCCAGCGGAGTCTCCATTATTTTAACCCTTCCTTATCCGACATTCGTCCTATGTCATGATATTTTAGCAGTCGTCTCCTGCTAGGTGATCATCCTTCACCTTTTTGATGATCGTCCTTCATCATTTTATCTGATGGCCGTCCCCATCGTTGATCTTGTTATCTGACATTCGTCCTATATCATGATAAACCCCAGAGCAGCCGTACCCTGCTAGGTGATCGTCCTTCACCTCTTGATGATCGTCCTTCATCATGTTTATCCGATGGCCGTCTCCATCGTCGACTCTTTCTATCTAACATTCGTCCTATGTCATGATACTTTCGGCAGCCGTACCCTGCCAGGTGATCGTCCTTCACCTTGGATGACCGTCCATCATCCTTATCCCCAACAGAGCAGCCGTCCCCTGCTAGGTGATCGTCCTTCACCCTTTGATGACCATCCCTCATCATTGTATTTCTTCAACCTGATGGTCGTCCCCATCATTTCCTTTACCCTTAATCCAGAGAACCTTGTTACTGTATTTGATAGTCGTCCCCATCATAATCTCTTCATTTCCCCAGAATGTCGGTCGTCCCCGTCATTGCTTCATCCCCAGCAGTCGTCCCCTGCTCGACGGTCGTCCTCCGTCGCCCGCGCTTTATAATCATACTATACTTCCTTTTACAATTTATATCCCTTTTCTTCTTCTCCCCAGTGAGTGCAAATTTTGGACTGTCTTTGGTATTCAACCATAAGTTATCTTGTATGTCTGTTAAGCCAGGCGCTTACATCCTACACAGCTAACTCATATTTGAATAGGGGCAGTTGTAAACACCCCAAATTTTCCCTCACTAAGTTCACACCATGGCTTGTGATTCTTTCATATGCATAAGTTCAAACATATCATCTCACATTGCATTTTTGCTTCACTACATTGGTTCTAAGTCATCTGCATCTAGGGTTTGTGATGTGAGCCATCCCTGAGCTATCTGAGCCACTCCAAGGGTCTCCAATCATCTCAAGAGGGTCCATGTGTGTTCAAACATCATATTATATCCTCCCAAGATCAAGAAAGTCAGAAAATCACAAGAACTGAGAAAGGCATGGAAGCAGAGCCAGGTTTAACTGCACAGATGACCTAAAATTTGGGTTTTGGTTTCAGAGGCCATAACTCCAAATTTTTTGGGTCATTCTTGTTTCTATTGGTCTCTATATGATATAAGGATCATGCATACCAATTTTCATGAAGAAATTCAATGGGGAAGGCATTTGATCAATAGATGACTTCTTGAGCAAGTCAGTGCAAGATCAGGGCATCTGAGGCCCCCTATCATCCAATCAAAGGGTCTTCTCCATCATTTTGGGTGCATATGATCTTTATTTGATCTTATAAGAAGTTAGAAGTTCACAAAATTGAAGAATTTCAAGCCATTTGCAAAGTTGCCATTTTGGGAAAGTGACTTGTAATGCAAACTTGTCATTTTGGGAAAGTTTTTCAACCTCCTCTTTTTGATTCAAAAATGCTTCAAATGAAAAATTCTTGGTCATGAAAGTTGTAGATTGGATCATTCCATTTTCAAAAAATACAAGAGCTTGATCTAATTCATCATAGAACTCAAGTTATGTCCTTGCAAAGTTGGGAAAAATCACAAAATTTCACTTATGTACCAAAGAGGGAAACTTGCAAAAACTCATGTCAAACCAATTTGTGACCTCAAAGTGACTTCTAACCATTACACAAACATCATACATGACCTATAATTCAGAACTGGCCCAAGAATTTCAAAGTTTCATGCCTTGCCCATGAAGAAATCCAAAAGGGGCCAAAACTTCATGAATTTGCAAGATGGTACAAAACCTCTCATCCACTTGCCACAGCTCATCAAATTTGGTTCACAAACATTCCTTGATCTCAGCTGAACCAAGACATGCCCAAATCCCAGCCTGCCACATGCCCATACCTCAAGTACAAGTCATGTTGACATTTTGGCAACTTGCCCATACCAATCACCATAGGCCACCACCCACTCTCTGACCTATTACAACTTGTTATGTGGATCAAACCCAAGCCATAACACACAACAAGCCAGCTTGAAACCTCAGATTGCTCAAGTTCTCCAAAATCACCTCTTTTGCAAAAGTCTTCGAAACTCTCAGCACACTTAACCAAACTTCAAACTTTTTCCACCATTCAACTCCACACTCATCACTGATCATTTCCCACCCTTCATTTTGCCTTTAAACACCCCATATCCAAAATACGATTTTCACCATCTTTGACCTGAGCTTCAGCAAACTTCACATAGAGGCCATTTAAACTCCATCCAAGCATTGCAAACTCTTGAGGGGGATCATTGGAGTTGATTTGAAGCAAAGAAGCAGTCAGCCAGTGCCATTTTCGAAAGCTTCAGTTCAGGTAACATCAAGAACAAATTTTCCAGAAATGATTTCTTAAGTTCTTAGATTGTTCCCCATGCTTCACTGATCACACTGCACCTTTTGGTTTTGAAAATGATTCAGTTTTAAGCATGTATGAAGCTTCTGAAATTTCTGAAAGATTTTCCGTTTTGCTTCGAATCTCATTGTTCATGTGAAATAAATGTTGTTTGATGGCTGAATCTTGTTTAGAATGGGGTGGGGATCATTTCTGGAGAGTTTGGTGGTTTGATTTTACGGATTGAGTGAGATAGCAAGAGTGGATGGCCGGAGAAGATGACCGGAACATTGTTCCGGTCACCTGAAAGTGCTTAAGGCTTAATTAGGGTTAGCTGAGTAATTAATGTGAGTTTGAATCTTGGCCATTAGATCTTAGGGTTAGCGCGTTTTTGAAAGGCTCAGATTAGATCATTAGGTTTAATTTAGGATTAATTAATTAATTAACTAAAATTAACTCAGTTTGAATTGTAGCCATCAGATCACGCGCGCAGTCCACCCCCTTTTCCCAAATTTGAATCTGAACCCTTGGATCATCATACTTCTGTTTTAATTCATTTTTATTTCTTTTTTTATCATTTATTTTGCATATTTATTTTAAAATAGCTAGAGACTTTCAAAAAAAATTATTTTTTGCATCAGGACTTTAAATATTTTTCTCATTCTGAAAATAATTTTTATTTTATTTTTTGCATAAAATTTGTATTTTTAAAATATTTAAATGTTTATTTTAATTAATTAATGGAAATTAATTAATTAAAATACCATTTAAGTTTCTAAAAATATCAAAAAACTCACATTGCATCTTGACACATTTAGAGACATTATCAAACCATTCATACAAATTTCTTTTTGGTTCTTGATCCATTTTGACATTTTTCTTTGGATTTAGGGTTCTTAAAAATCAATATTTTGACCCTAACTTAGAAAAATCTTTTCTTCCTAACCATGAAGGGTTTGATAATGATTTTTTTTGCATTGCATCCCACATATCATGTAGTTTCTAGGATAAAATTGGCATGAATTTAACTTTCATCTTTAATTTGTTTTGCATTTTTCCTTGTAAGGTACCTTAAAACCCTAACAAACTTAGAAAAATCTTAAGTCCTTTAGGGTTTAGCTTCTGACCTTCCCCTTTGGATAGTGAGCTTGTATAGGTTTAGGGTACCTTTGATCCCATTTTCAATTTTTTATCTCATGTTTTGCTTCTGATTTTGAATTTTGCATTGCATCTTGTACATAAACCCTAATCTTTGCCCTCATTTGCATTCATCCTTCATATGCTTGCATACATAAACTTGCCATGACATTTTATGCACCCACATGACTTCTAAGACATCTTAGGACACATTAGAATCATGTTTGATCATTGCATCATCCATTTTCCATGTTATGCACCCATTGCATTTCATAAATTTTCATGAACTTTCATGCTTCCTTTCATGTCTCACTTGCATTCCCATCCCTTGTATGATCATCTTCATCTCTTGTCATGTCTTCATACCATCTCATAACATCATTTGCATCATGAATATGCTTCTGACTTTGTTTTTCATCTTTTCATTTCATCTCATTTTCATTTCATTTCATTCCTTGTTGCTAACTTTTCAGGTGGTAAGTGTTTGAGAAGTGAATTTGCCTTCACTTCTCATAATTTCTTCTCATCTCTTTTATGAATTCATTGCTGCATTTTACTTGTGAATTAGAGTGAGCTTTCTCATTCATGCTCCTTCTCCTCTTTCTTTCTTCAAGCAACTTATCTTCTTAAGTGAAGTAAGTTGACTTGCTTCTTGCTGCTTCTCCTCCATCCATCTTCCTTCTTCCTTGGTGGATTCTCTGAAGATTTCTTGCAAGCTTCATATACCCTAGGAACACCCAAGCATGATCATAATTATGGTTTGATTAGTCCCCCCATTAGTTTTACCTTTGTGTCATCTTTGTGTCTTTTCTTCTCATCTCTTAATCAAGGACTAAACCTTAAAGGTTTTAAGACTTTGTGATTAGGGTTATGCTTGTATCCTTCTATTAGGATGGAGTGTATAACTTTAATCCTAAGTGTTAAACCCTTAATGTGTTTAAATCCTTTAATCAATCCACCTAATAATCACTAAGACAATAAGCTTGTAACTTGGGCCTTGCATTAGGGTTCTAATTCTTCCTTAACTGGTTAAGAAGGACTAACCCTAGTGTTAATGGACAAGTCCCCCTCAAGTTGTCTTACAAACCATAAAATCCATTTCTTAATCTTACCATTAACTAAAATCCATTCTAATAAAGGCTTTGTTTTGTCATGAGGTTAATCCCTAATCATGGATTAAGTTGAGGAGCCTTTCTCAGCTTAAATGTTCTCATCTATTATCCTTTTATTAGGATGGTGTAATGAGTCCATTAAATCCTTGATTATGGCTTAAACTCATTACTTAACACTAAACTAAAACTCCAAAAAAAAACATATAAATAAATGCAAGTAGGTTAATAATCTTGATCCTACATCATGGTGATTAAGTGTGAGGTGTTTACTTCATACTTAAGGTATTCTCATTACCCCTAATCAGAGGGAAGATGTGATGAGTTTACTAACCCTTGGTTTAGGCTTAAGCTCATTTCCCTATGATAAACTCCAAAAGCAATAACAAAACTGAAAACACAAAAACAAACAATAATCGTCTCCTCCGGGATTCTTTTCTCACCTCATTTACTCACAAACGAGAACTCGCTTCTTCCGTCTAATGCAAGACAGTTTGCACCTGAGCCAGACAGGTCATACACTTGAGCATAAACAAGTAAGCAGTTCACAAGTCAATTTATCTTTCAGTCTCTTTGAGTCGAACTACGGTGTTCTGACTTCCTCATTGCACGAGAGGATACGTAGGCATAACTTAACAGTTATCGAACAAAAGTCTCTGTATATTCCCCCTCCTTCCAGCATTATCCTTTAAGCCTCATAGTCTTGAGCTTCATACTCTTTCCTTACACTGACACTCTTTTATTTCACTTCACATTTCTTTTTGCACTGACACTTGCATTCTTTTCCAGCTTTTGTACACAAAATAGCACTGACACTACCCCTTTAAACACAATCTTTTAAGCGTGGATCCCGTCGAGTACGGCGGACAATCTGGGTGCTAATACCTTCCCAGGTTGTAACCAACCCCCTTTCTCAGTTTCTCTGGTTCGCAACCGTCTTATCCATCTTTTCTTAGGTTTATGCAGCATTACCTTTCCTTCGGGATAAAAATGCCTAGTTGGCGACTCTTTTCAGTTCACCCTTGTGTTCTCTCCTTCGCTGACCGTTCGCGTCTGTACCCCTCTTGTCCCTGTGTCATCAAGTGGGAGCGACACATACCACATGTTCAATTCAGTGATACCCTCCCCATGGACGGGAATGGTCATCCCACACGATCAGATCTTCAAATGAGTCCATCATCCTCTGAGTACCACGACCAGGTAGAACCCCAGCTCGCGATGGGACGTTCACACCGCGAAGCACGGTTCATCAACATGTTCCGAGCTCCATCCCCAAGCCAACCTTATCGGTGGCATTCTGCCCAGCACCCCCAACGGACAGACCGTTAAAATCGAGCATACTCTCCAAAAACATAAACACTTAGTAAAATTAACAAATAGAACGTGTCCTCCGACGGATGCATTGTTACGCGCGAACAATATATAGAAAAACAACCACCAAGGTCGTAAATACAATGATTAAAAATGTGGCAAAAAAGAACGAATTGTTTCGAGATTACACAAAAGGGGGAGCATACTCCCCCATCAGAGATAAAAGGCTACGGCGTGCAGGCCACCCAACAAAAACATACAAAGAAAATTATAAATCAAGCCTCATCGCCAGCCCCTGGTTGACACCCAGCAGGACCTCCAAGGTCTTCGTCCATTATAGTAGCCTGCTCGGGCTCCTTGAGAAAGGAAGGAATGTGGATAACGTCGTCTTTCACCTTATACATGAAGCTAGTGCCTTCCTCGTTGAACGTCATGCCAAGGTTAACTATTTTCAGTTGATCGACCGCATTCTAAAAGGTGACGCTATCCATACCTTATAAAGCGGTGTACCCCTCCTCGATCTTAGCCACAAGCTCAGCACGAGTCATCAAGGACTTAATCTCCTCAGACTAATCTTCAGCCGGAGCCATATCAGCCTTCAGGCTAGCAATCTCTTCCGCGGAAGCCTTCTTGGACAAAGCTACTGTCTCCTCCAACTCTTTTACCCGCTGAGAAGCTCGATCCAGAGACTTCTCCCACTCCCTAGATAACTCTTCAGAGGCCGCTAGATGAGCCTTTAACTTCTTGATCTCTTCCTCCTGAGTAGCAGTCCCCTCGATAAATATGGAAGCCATCTCCAAAACTCGAATAACGGAGATGGTGTCCCGAGCCAACCAAGCTCGTCTGTCCGGTCGGCTGGACTGCTCAAAACTAAGAGAATCTGCTTGTTGGACTTGAAGGGAGTGCTCCTCGAAGAAAGTTGGCTTGAGGAAGCAGGGTGGAAGCTCGAAAGAGCGCTTTGGGGAGGCACCGTCTAGATTGACGACGTTGTCAACCTTGGATATTTTGGCAGCTCTAGAAGTTCCCCCTAGAGAACCGTGATTGGCCGGTGATGAAGTTCCTGAACCTATGACCACCCTATCACTCAGACGGGCATGGGTCAGTTTCTTAGGTCCTCGTTTCCTAGCCATGTTGGTCGTCATCTTGTCCTGAGGGTTCACCATTGAATTTTAAAAGGAACAAATATAACAGTCAGAAACAAGCAAATAACAAAACGGGCATAAGAAATTATAAATAGCAAGTCTACCAAGGTACTCGTGGACATCCACGTCCGTCACACAGGCCAGAAGTTTGGATACTTCAAATAATCGGGGAGTAACTTTGGCACCCCCGTCCTTGTCCAAAACAGTGTTACCATGCTTGTCCACATGCACCTTTATCGATATCTTGGAAACATAACTCATCAGCTCCTCATAGCTGACCTGATCGTTATCGTCCAAAGCATAACCGATCTCCAAATATTCGTCGGTTCTTCGAGAAAAATGGTCTTTAGACCAAGAAAAAAAGGAATTTCAATAACAGACATGGGACCTCCTTCCCATCCTCATCCAACACAGTGTTTCCTTGGTCGTCAACGTCCACCCCCAGAATTTGCAGGAGTTCAGAGCTCGATCAGAAATGGGTTCGACCAGAAAGTAATGGTCTTTGAAGTCCCTTATCGATTCTGAGAAAGCCTTGAAGATCTACCTCTTCTGTTTTAGGGACACACACCTGAACTTGCCGTTCACAACCTATCGTTGCAGGTGGAAGATGTGGAAAAATAGGGGAAGCGTCGCCCCTATCCGTAGGTAAGCACAAGTCTTCTCAAATGCCCAGATGAAGGCAAATGAGTTCAGGTGGATCTGCGAAGACGCGAGCTCCAGATGGACGAACATGCTCTGCTGGAAATCTGTAAAGGGAAGCCGAAACTTCATGTCTTTGAAGATAATCTCGTACAGCGGGAACATGTCTGTACCAAAGTCGGTGCAAATTCGATCATCCTCAGACGGGTACCTCACCATCTAGTCGGATGGATTCCCAATCATAGGAGAAGGCCCTACCACTTCTTGGGCGTACTGTGAGACTATGGTCAATGGTTCGACAGTGGCTAACTCATCCCCAGGAACATTTTCTTCTTCTTCATCCTTATCGTCAGACTCAATCGTGTTGTTTTCGGCCGAGACAGTTTCTTCAAAGCCCTCAATCATAAAGAAAACATCGATCAGGTGACCGTTAGAGTAAAATGAACTCAAGCCATCACGAGGACCTCGTGAGACGAGCACATATCACCCAGAACTCCGGTTGAAGTTCAACCATAGAAGACAAACGAAGTCATCGTGCATAGTGCAATCTAGCCTTAAGGTATCCTATATGTGACTGTTCCGCCGCCGATCACCATCCCAGAGGCGACAAACATCGTATCGGAACCCTACTTTTTAATCTAAAGCATCATTATCACACTAAAGTCCATCCTAACCGCATGCTACTACTCTATTTATAAAAAATCAGAAGCTAAATCAATCTAAGAAAGCATAGAAACTTACTGGTTGGGAGTTTTCTGCGGTGGTTGTTGAGTGTGCTCGGTAGTTGCGGTAGTAGACGACTGAGTAGCGGCAGAGACGAGTTACCGGGTTGAACGAACATAAATTAAGGGAGCGAAAAGTGTGGAAATGAGGCCAGATGCCCTATTTATAAGCCTCTCCAACACATGCACGAGCACGTGCGGTCTGCAAACCTATGAATGACACACTCATTCCCTAGAGACAATCGTAGGGTAGCCATCATTACGCATTAAATACACACAATTTCTAAGACACACACGTGTCACTTCAATCACTCTAAACGTTTGGGATCCTTGTTACAACGACCAAGATACCACAACCAATTCCATCAACGACCATGGTCACCAAACAGCAATGGGGGACATCCTTAAGTCATCTTTTCTCCGACCAGAAGCAACGACTTGGGGGGCTCCTGTTCTGGACTGGACCAACGACTAGATTGGGCCCAACCCTCTTAGTCCACAAGACGGCCCAATGACCCAAGACCAAAGAGGTCCATAAGGACGACCTTATCTCTGTGATCGGTGAGGATTTCTCCTCGTTCCGGGTTCCTGCCCGCATATGGCAGGAACCACCCAAATCCAATTAGGACAGATCCTGCCCGTGATGTTCTTTGCCCGCTATATCGTCACGGTCTGGATCCTCGTCCGAAGGTTGAGTTCTGGCAGTTACTTATTTGGGCAAATTCGTGATCCAAACCCAAATAAGAACCATTGGCTATGTGCTGAGGGTCCTTTATATAAACCCTCTCAGTTGAGAGGGTTAGGTATTCAATCTTCTCCCTAAAATATACTCGTACTTGTTTTGCTCTTGTTCCCATACTCACTTTGGCATCGAAGTACCTTGCAGGTACACCCTCACCCTCCACTTCACACGAGTAGGGTTGAAAGTCCACCTCAGCAGTCGTAGGAGTCTGATATCTAGGTACAATCAATGAGTATAAGTTATTTTTTGGTATTAGCAGAAGTTAAAGAAGATGAATAACTTCGTAGAAAAAAATTGGTATTGACTTACTTTGTTGCGTATGTAAAAACAAATGATCTGTGGTTGTTTGGTTCTAGATCGGTCATTCTCGACCAACCTCGAGTTTGGAGAAGAACAACGCATCCAGTCAATGTAGCATTATCTCTCTTTACATTGTTACACAAAGCTCTATATAGACATGATAAAACAACGGACCCCCAACTATATGTACTTATTTTATCTATATCTTCTAATAAAGGTAAAAACATTCCATGAATATTGTTGTCAGTTGCATCAGGAAATAAAAATAAACCTATTAATATCATTATATAAAATCTAGTCTTGACAATAAAATAAATTTCAAGAAAATCTTTGGTTAATTTAATAGCATTATAAATTCATAAGAATCAAACTATTAGCTTCACAATATATAAATTCATAAGAATTAAACTTACAAATTTAGCAATGTTATCCAATGTGCCTCTATGTGACTCTCCCAATATTAATAAAGTCATCACAATATATAACATACATAATATATAAGTTTTGTTTGTAGAAATGTTGATGATATTATGTTTACAACAATGCTAGTATTTATACAATGAAGAAGATATGCTTCATTTAAGAGGTGTAGTTGGGTTTTAATTAAATGCATTCAAGAGAATTCAACATATGCAAGAGAATTCAATACATATAAGAGAATTAAAAATCGGCGATTTTCATAAATCGGCGGTTTAATTGTAATTTTTTTTTAATTAACTTTTTTTAATTATTTTAATTAAAAAAATAATATAAAAAATAAAATAAATAAAATAAAAATTAAAAATAAAAATAAAATATAAAATGAAATAAAAAAATAAAAAAAAAAAATAAAAAATAAAAATAAAACATAGTAATGATATTATTGACGAGAAAATTGTTGTGGATGTGGTTGATTTTATTGTAAATTATTTTAATATCAAAGAAGGAGATTCCAATATTGAAACAATTTTCCCTCCTTTAAACTAAATTAGATACACATTTGAGTTATTTTGTTATAAACTATTTAATTCAATTATATTGCAATTAGATTTTGTAATTTTATACTATTTTGTTATGTGTGATACTTTTATTTAAAATTTGAATTTAGATTATGAACTTGTGAATTTGTGATATGATATTTTAAAAAAATTGAAGTGTTATTTATATTTTGTAGAGATTGAATCATCCGTTCGACCAGTTTTATACTTATATAGTTTTCTTATAAAGACCGATCTATTTAACCGAATTATTCAGTTTGGTCATGTGGTTCAACCAGTGACTCAGTGATTCAACCAATAAACTAGTGACCCAGTACCCTCACCAGTTTGATGACCGGTCCAATTTTTAAAACACTATTTTATACACATGTACAATACCCTATACATCCTCATTTAGTATTTGTGATTACTAAATTTACTACAAAAAGAAGGTAAAAGAAACAAGTAAGAGACAGTTATATTCCGTTTTTGGTTTCCCTTTGGAAAAACATAACATGAAATCTTTCATCCTAGTGGTTCTTAAACAAGATTTACAAAAAAAAAAAAATGAAATATAAACAATGTCCACTATCTATTAAACCCTAATTCTTAAAAAATAAACATCAGCATATATCCTACAAATTACGTACCTAAGCAAAGTACTAAAATTCAGATAAGAATATAAAATAAAAAAGTATATAATATATAAATTTACTTTTCCAAGGTTTTAGTACAAATGGAAATAGCAATTTGTTATTGAAAAGAAGAGTAAGAAAGTGTAAGAGCAATTCTTTGATATAGAAATTGACTGATAAGAGAGTTTGGGAAGACCCCTACCTTCCCAAAACATGATCAAAAGTGTGGCAGAGAAATTAGTGTGTCAGTGTTTTGATCAATTTTCTGGTTTGAAAGTGACACTAGCTAGTACGGGCCACACTAAGAACCCTAATTTTTGTAATTACTAATTTGTCTTTTTTGCTCACTTGGTATGTTTAATAAATTTTATATTTGCTAGTATTTTCGACAAAGATTTAGTGTATATTTGTATTTTTTTAATTCTTTTATATGTATAATACGATTCTAGAATATTCTGAATAGGCAAGAACACATGGTACATGTGATCAAGAATTCATTTTCTGTTTGTTCATAGCAGTTTACAATAATTGACTCATGTCAACTTGTCATGCTTTATTTTATAAGGCAAACTAGATTATAGTAGATAATTTATAACGGTAACTATTTCAAATGTTTTTAGATTTTTTAGATTCCAATTCGTAAAAACATCGATAGGTTATAAATTAATTTTTGTTGGTGGTTTGATGGTGTATTGTTTTTACTTTTGTGTAGAACTCTTTATATTTTAGTACGAGTTCTTAAGCTTCTATTGTATTATTATTACTTTTTATTTTCTTTTACCTTTTTTCTCTTGCATTTTAATATATTGGTTTGTTTTGTTATTTAAAAAATTATATATTTTTTGTCTTGAATTTCACCATTTAAATTTAAACATAAGTAAACAGAATGTTGCGGGATCTTTCTAAATGTGAATAAATAGGATGTAACAATTCTGAACTCACATCTTTATATATCCTTATATTCGATGTCCTTATACAATTATATATAAAGAGAATGAAATATTTAGGGTTGACCTTAATTTTTCCTTTATTTGCCTCAACTTCAAATAAAATAATTAATTTATTTAATAGAATTTAATTGGTATACATCGACATTGTAAAGCAGTTTTACATTATCAGTTAATCGTTACCGTTAAATTTTAATTACAATTTAATTTTGATTTTAATTATTTAAAAAGTAATCTTTTTCAGTGGTTGTGATGCAATGCATAGCAATTAAACTCTTTAAAATTGGAAGTGCATTTGTCCCTTGTAACATTTTTTTTAAACATTTTTTTCTTAGAAAAATAACACTTTTTTTCACTATCAGCGGGTTAAAATATCACTATCTTCTTTATATATACACTATAACTCATTTCAATTGAATTAAAAATAAATAAAGTTAAAGTTAGAGGCAGTGTTTTAAACACCGGATCCGGATCGGTCGGTTGGATCGGTCGAACCGAGAACCGATCAGATAATCAATCTGGTTCAAATGTTGGATCGTTTATGTCATTGAACCGGTGTGAATCGATAAAAACCAATGTAAATAAGAAAAATCGAAAAAACCGACAGTTTAATTGTATTTTTTTAAATGAATTTTTTTGATTAGTTTAATTAAAAAATTAAAATTAAAAATGAAATAAAATTAAAAATTAAAAATAATGTATAAAATGAAATACATGAAATAAAAAACTAAAACAAAGTAATGATATCATTAACAAAGAAATTATTGCGGTACAGTTGATTTCACTGCAAATTATTTTAATATTAAGGAAGGAGATGTTAATTTTCCTTCCTTTGAACTAAATTTTATACACATTGAAGTTATTTTGTTATAAACATTGTAATGAGTCCATCACAAATACTGATGTGGTTAGGGGAAATTCTAGATGCAAAAAGGCGTTAGAAGATGTATCGGACAAGATTTTGAAAACATTGACTTTGCTAGGCATTGAAGATGCAGAGGATGAGGAGGTGTTAGCAAATTTGCTCAAAAATCTTGAAGTTGATGATAAAAAAGAAAGAGGAACCAAGAAGATTGTTGAGAGAAATGGATCATGAATATCTTGTCTTTCAATATTATGGGGTGTTGCAACTCAATTAAGAGAAGGCGTTTGTCTCAAATTCTTAATCAGGGTAAAGCAGACTTGTGTTTAATTCACGAAACCAAGTTGAAACTTCCGAAGGAAGAAGACATTAGTAACATTTGGAGAGATAAGGATGTAGATTGGTCGGCTACTAATTCAGAGGGACATTCAGGTGGTATCCAGACTATTTGGAGGAAGGGTTTACTTTTTGTTGTTTCTACATTCAGAGGAAAAGGATATCTTGGTATTCATTTTATCTGGAATAACTCAAACTTGGACGTTGTAAATGTTTACTCCTCCTGTGATATTCAGGAGAAAAGAAGGTTAAGGGCTGAGTTGGTTAATGTTAAGAATCAACTTTCTATAGAAGGTTGGATTATTGCTGAGGATTTCAACGCTATCAAGACTAGGGAGGAAAGAAATGGTAGGAGCAATGTGAATCATGGTGAGATGTTTGAATTCAATTCATTCATTAATGATTTAAACCTGGTTGATTTTCCGATTGTTGGTTGCAAATATACATGGTTTAAACCAAATGATTGGAGCCGGAGTAGATTGGACAAACTCTTGGTTAATGATTTTCTGGTTGAGAAACTTCATTTAACTAATCAGATTGTGGGGGAGAGAGACATTTCAGACCATAGGCTGTTATGGTTGAAGTCTAACTTAGTGAACTGGGGACACCTTTCCGTTTTTTAAACTGTTGGTTGGAGCATAAAGGTTTTCTCAAGTTGGTGAAAAAATATTGGAACTCAGGGCATGTTGAGGGGTCAGCTAACCATGTTCTATTAACAAAACTTAAAATCCTTAAGGATGATTTGAGAAGGTGGAATTATCAGACATTTGGATGGTTAGACTTGAAAATTGACAACAATGTTACTCTTCTTAATGAACTGGATCTAAAGCTAGATGGTCTTGAGCCTGGACATGAACATTCGGTTGTGAAAGATAGATTGGAGACACAAGAGGAATTATGGAGGAACATGAAACTTAAAGAGATTATGTTAAAACAGAAATCTAGACGAAAATGGATGTCTGATAGCGATAACAACACTCGTTTCTTTCATGATTCTCTCAAGCTAAGGTACATATCTAATAATGTTTCAGCGATCAACATGGACGACAGATTACATCAGGACCCTCTTGGAATCAAACAAGAATCTAAGATGTTCTTTGAGAAAATATTCAAAGCCCAGGCCAGAACTCGTGTCAACTACACTTTTGAACCTCAGATGGTTTTGAGTCATGTTGATTGCCTCTTGTTAGAAGAAATTTTTTCTAATATAGATGTTAGGGATGCTGTGTTTGATTGCGATGGGAACTATATCACCCCAAAGTTGAATTTTACTTTAATTGACGTGTTCTCTTGTGAAATTCGATGTTTATGATGTTTTGTGGAGTTTTGAGGGTAGCTTAATATTTTATTAATATTAGAAGTATTAAGTATAATGAGTTAGTTTATTATTTGAGATTAAATTATATAAATAAGAGGAATTAAAGGATAAGCGTAGTGTAGTCTTTTGGTGGAGCATTAGTGAAGGTATTTTGGATAAGGTTTATTGAGGTCTTAGGGGCAAGAGCGACAAAAACGATCAATTGGAAATGATCGCACTTTTGGGGGAAGAGCTCTGAAGAAGAGGAAAAGCTAGGACTTGAAGGTTGAAGAGTTTTTCAAGGAGATTATCGAAAAGATTACGGAACCTAAGGTATGGGGAGTATTTTCGTTCAGTATTGTAATGTGGGAATAGAATTAGGGGTTTTTAGGTATAGTCTAAGGGTTTTGATTAATGATTTATGTTATGATGATGAATTGTGATGATTTTGATGCATATAAATTATGTATATGATGATACTAGGGGTAATATTGAGGTTGATGATGATTTTTTGTCGTGTTGCTGTGGATATTGAGTTTTTACTGAGTTTTGTCGCAAAAGAGAGAGCCTGGAAATCGCAGATGAGTTTTGTGAAATCGCGAAGCTCGCTTAGCGAGCGAGTCAAAATCTGGAAATTCCAAAACTCGTGAGATGGTCGCTTAGCGAGCAAGGTTTCTCGCTTAGCGAGACCTAGAATGTTGAAAAATGATATTTTTGGTTCATAAAGATGTTTTTCTCGAGGTGGTTTATGTTTTAGGCTGTTATGATTTTGTAGAGTTGTCGTATGATGTGTTTTAAGGGCTATATGAGTAGAATTAGTGATTAAATGATGTATGATGAGTTATTTGATTTTCTTTGAGTTATGAGGTATGATTACATGATGTAGAGGTATGATGTTAAATGAGTATATAATATGATGACATGAGTGAGTATGAGAATTATGATTAATGATGAATGCGGATGCAATGTTTATGAAGTTTTTTAGGATGATGTGTGTATATTGCGTCTTGCATTCATGGCATTGAATTATGAGGGGACTTCGGTACATTGGTAGCTTCGATCCCATTGTGCGGATTGAAGTGATATGATGTTATGATGTGCTCCCTTAGTTGAGGGTTGATGGCCCAGTGTCCATCCATGAGGATGTTTCAGTACCACATGCATAATAAGAGATTGCATATCATTCTAAATGCCATAGCATGATTTTCATTGATTTTGTGTGATAATGAGATGTAATTGATGTTGTGTATAAATGAGTTATGATGATTGTTATGGTGATGTGACGTAATTGTAGTTATACATGATTGAACTGGTGATGATATAATTATCGTTGTTATTATGTTTTTAAATTCTCATTCTTATATTACTTTATTGAATGTGAAGTTACTCACCCTGCCTGCCTTCTGGTGATGGTCTATTATGCCATCCTGCAGATAATCCAGGTTAGCTTGGTGCACACTTAGCTCGGAGTTATTGAGGTGTCTTATTAGTTAGAAGTGGAGTCCTGCTCTTTGTCTAGTAACATCGGGATAAGTTTTTCGTTTGAGTTGTTTATGTTTACTTGAATTAAGATGTTTTCTTTGGATTACTTTTGATTTAAACGATGTTTGAATTAAATTATGAGGTTTTATTTTATTGAAGAGAAAGATGATGTTTTGTTTTCTGCTGTGTATTTGTTCAAAACGAGATTTAAAGGTGTTTTCATGATTTTATTAACCCGTGTTACGGGACAAGACTCAATGTGATGTTTTATGATGTACGCGTTATTTGAAGAATGTGATATCCTTTCATGAGTTTTACTCTGATAATTGAAAGGGTGTTACATTAGTGGTATCAGAACAGATCGGTCTGTCGGTCATGTTGTGTCGTTGTCAGTCGTGTTAGATTTTGTGTTTGAGTGTTTTGAGGTTGAGTTGTTTTCTGACGTTGTTGGTGATTTGTAGAATGGCTTTGAATCGTGCTCTTGCGGATGCGGTAGCTGCACTTGCTCATGTTACGACGCAGAAAAACGTTTGGGATGAGTTTCATGCCTTGGGGGTTTTCCAGAGGAATAATCCACCTAAGTTTGAGGGTTCTCATGAACCGGAGAATGCGCATAAGTGGCTGAAGGAGATTGAGAAGACTTTCAGGACTATGGCGTGCTCTGATGCTCAAAAGGTGCAGTTTGGCACCCATATACTGGATGAAGAGGCTAAGGATTGGTGGAATAATACCCGTCAGAGATTGGAAGGAGTTGGGGTTGTGGTAACTTGGAATGTATTCAGGAGGGAATTTCTGAGTAAGTACTTTCCTAAAGACGCTCATGGCAAGAAAGAGGTTAAGTTCTTAGAGTTGAAGTAGGGGAACATGACGGTGGCAAAGTATACTTCCAAATTTGAGAGGTTAGTGAAGTTCTGTCCTTACTACAACCATGATGATGCTGAGTTATCTAAGTGTTTGAAGTTTGAGAATGGGCTGAGACCAGAAATCAAGCAAGCGATTGGTTGTCAGTAGATCCGCAGGTATGCCGAGCTTGTGGATAAGAGTATGATCTATGATGAGGATAAAGATAAACTATGAAAAGAGTTATCTTTATGGTATTGGTATTGATTCAGAATTCATGGCTGCAGCCGAAGCTTTCCTCCACTGTAAATCTGATATTCTCCCATTTAAATTCCTTGGCCTCTCCATAGGAGGAAAACTCAAGAGTATATCTTTTTAGAGGACTGTTGTAGAATGTATGAGAAAAAGACTATCAAATTGGATAGGTCAAAACTTATCAATTGGTGGTCGTGTGTTTCTGATAAATTCTGTGTTGGCGAACTTACTGATACATCATTTGTCTTTCTTCAAAGCTCCTAAAAACGTTGTGAAGGATCTTAATGCGATTAAGCAGAGATTTTTATGGGCTGGTAATTTGACTAATGGGTACATTCCTTGGGTGAGTTGAAAAAGTATTTGCGAACCAAAAAAGTGTGGGGGTCTTGGAATCAAACATTTCGTTCGTTTCAACAAAGCTTTGCTTGTAAAATGGATATGGAAGTTCAGTAATGATGGAAACGAAATATAGCGACCTATCATATCCTGTATTTATGTCGTAAACCAAGTTTTTGTTCTTTGCTTCCTTAAGGTCTCGATTGGTTTAGGGAGAGGATCTCTGTTTTGGCATACTGTTTGGTTGGGCTAGGATGCGCTGAAGGATAAGTTTACAGACGTGCATCAGAACTGCTACTGCAAATTCGTAACTATTTCGGAAATGGGCAGTTGGTTGGACGAAATCTGGTTGTGGAATGATTTGTATTCAGGTAATGTGCATAATCAGATTATTGACAGAGAGTTAAGAGAGTTACGGATCTTTCTTGAACCGATCAGTCTGTTGTCCGATGAACACGACTCGTGGACGTGGAAATTAGATGGAGGTATTGGATTCACGGTGAAAGCGTACTATGAGGTTTTATCGGAGAGTGAAGCAGAGGTAATGATTGATGATAATATTTCTAAAACTTTGGAATTTGTGTGGAAATCTGTCATTCCTATAAAAATTAAAGTGTTTATTTGGATGATGGTTTTCGATAGGATCCCAACTCGCTTAAACTTGGCGGCGAAAGGTATTCTCTTTAACCCACATGACAAATTTTGCGTTTTTTGCTTTAGGGATAACGAAGATGTGGCTCATATATTCTTTAATTGCCCAAAAACCATTTTGCTTTGGAACAAGGTTTATGCTTGGATGGATATAAATAGGATTTCGGCTACAGAGTGGCGTGATCATTGTTTGTTATGGTTTGATAGCTTGAAAGGGAGAACCAAAGAAGAACATATTCTCTCCATATGGTGTTTAACATGTTGGACCATATGGCAGTTTAGGAACAATATTGTCTTCAACAATGAATTTGGTCAGGTTGATTCAATGCTTATGTCCTTAGTTGTTTCTTCTTGGAATTGGCTAGTGTTAGGAAATTTTAATAGTAGGAATTGTAGTATATACGATTGGTACAAATGCCCTTTTGGTTTCCTGTAATTTTGTTGTTGTTGGTGTTGGTGCTTTTTGTGCCATCTCTCTTTCGGTTGTATGTCTTTCATTGGGTCGAGATTCCCTTAATCTATGATCAATGAAATTTTTCTTATAAAAAAAATGTTGCAATTAGGCTTTGTAATTTTATATTATTTTGTTATATGTGATACCTTTGTTTAAAATTTGAATTTAGATTATGAACTTGTGAATTTATGATATGATATTTTTTTTAAAAAATTAAGTGTTAGTTATATTTTGTAGAGATTTAATCATCTGGTTCGACCAGTTTATATTTATATAGTTTTGTTATAAAAATCAGTCTATTCAACCGAGTTATCTGATTTAATTTGGTTTGGTCATTCGATTCGACCAGTGACCTAGTGATTCGACCAATAAACCAGTGACCCAATACCCTCATTGGTTTGATGACCGATCAGATTTTTAAAACACTAGTTAGAGTGGTCACAAATTACATCCCATCACTTTCTTTTGACATTGTAGGTTTAACTTCAAAAACGAAATTACAAGAAAAAAACAGTATTTTATAATTTCTTGTGTATACACAATAAAAATAAGAAAAAAACAAACATTGTATATCACTAAGTTCATTATACAAGTAATTTAAATTAAAATCAATATGTAATATAAAATACCATTTATATTTTAGTGATTGTGCGCATTAAAAAAAACAAACAAACAAATATACAAGTATCCGTTTGAACACTAATTAATTATAAATTAGTTAATCTAAGAAAATTTGGATGTGATAATAAATAAATTTTCAATTTATCAAAATGAAATATGTTTGAACTTAATTTAGAAAAGATAATAGTAGTTCCGTTAAATTTTGTCAGGTGATAGTTGTGCAAATATATCATATGCAAATATGAGTTCGGACTTGCGACATTTACTTATTCATTTTTAGTGATGTTGTTACTCTCTCTTGGAGAACATCTTCTTTCGTGTGATTACTCTCTCTTTGAAGTGGTTGGAGTTAGGACGTAGAAGATGTAATTTTTATGACTGGTTAAAATGTCCTTTAGATTTCTTAAAATTCTAGGATGATTTTTGTTGCTCCTCCTTTTTTATTGGTTTTTATATCGGGTTGGAGAATCTATTTTTTTCCCTTTTAAATACAAATTACTTATATAAAAAAAAAAATTGAATCAGGGAGAGAATTTTGTCAATGATTTTATTTAACTCAGACAAATTATTTCAACATTTATGCACATAAAATATATAGTTTATACAAAAACTATATTAACCAATCTATATGTTATTAAAAATGTATTACTTGCTATAAATTTATTTTGTTATCAATCAATTAATTTATTATTCATTATTTTTTGTCAAAGATACTCTAAAATATTTGAATTGTTTCGCTAGATTTATCATTTCTGTACAAAGATTGTGTGTTTCTACGCTTATTTCAATTTTTAATCATTATTTGAAGAGCAAAGTAAAATTTTATTTATTTTATAATACAACACTAATTTATTTTGATAAAAAAAAAAAACCATCTAAAATATTTGTAGCTGCTACACTATTTTACTGGTTTCACCTACCTTTACTGCATCGCCCTAGCTTGGCTAAAAAGTTGAATCTTTATACCTACCTTATATATCTTCACAACCCTAGTTGATTTCTCATGTAAAATGAAAAAAAAAAAAATCACCAAACCATAAATTAACCATAACTATGATCAAATTCTCTTCACAATCCTAGCTTCTTTTCTTTAAATTATTGATTCCTTCAAATTCTCTAATAGCTTAAGAAAAACCCTAAACCCTAACCTTAACCTAACCCTAACCTAACTCTAAATTAAACCAAAATAAAAACTAGGTCAAAATTATGTTGAATGATTTGACCTTCCCTTGCTTACGTCTGCTTGCAGATAATGAGGCAAAATTCCCACAAATTATGTAAGTCTTGTCCTCAATTAATCTCTCTCTCTCTATTTCTCTACCCTCCAATCCTTTATAGTACAACAAAACCTGATCCAAAAAATTAAATAATTCACTCAGTAATATAAACTATCAAACCAAATCATTTTCATCATTGCTATTGCAATACCCTAATATAAATCTCTTCTTTATTCTTCTTCTTCTGAAATTTGTCAGTTTATTTTAAATATTTTTTTATTACATTCTTGTTGGATATATCAATTAGTACTCATTGAAAGTACTCATTAATTGTACTTACATTAATATTATTTTTTATATTAATTCTTTGATACAAAAAATGTTTATATAAAAGGGTCTTTATAGTCTATAGAGGAACATCACTATGAACTAGTAAGTTGAAAACAGAGAAAAAAAAGCCATTGAATTATTCAAAGGAAGATAGATAGATACTTTCTTCTTCTGCAACACAAAGGGGTCCTCTTCATCTCACAAAAAAAAATTCTAGGGCTAAAAATTTAAGTTGAATATTTCAATGTTCCCTTATAGTTCAAACCCTTATCCTTCTTTTCTTCCTTCATCTTCTTCATCTTATTCTTCTTCTTCACTCTTTCATTTTCCTTTTCTTAATCCTGAAAATGCTTCTTCAAACAATAACAACACTCTTTTTCATGATCCATTTTCTATTCCTTACATTCCAACTCACCATCATCATTCTCATTCTCATCATCATCTTCAAAACATTTCAAATATTCCAGAAACCCTAACAAACTTGTTTGTTTCACAAGAGAATCATAATAATAGTAACAACAATATTAATAACATTGCGGTCCCGATGCTGAAACAAGATCCTTTAACTCTTGGTGGTGGTTCTCACTATGGAATTTCTTGTTTCCTTACTAAGAAACCGGCGAAAAAAGATCGGCATAGCAAGATTTACACTTCTCAAGGCTTGAGAGATCGTAGGGTTAGGCTTTCGATCGAGATCGCTCGAAAGTTCTTCGATCTTCAAGAGATGTTAGGGTTTGACAAAGCTAGCAACACACTTGATTGGCTTTTCACTAAATCTAAGAAAGCAATTAAGGATCTAACAAAAAGCAAGCAAAGAAACAACAATAGTGAAGTTGGTGGTGATGCTAAAAGCTTTGCATCTTCTTCGGATTGTGAAGATTCAGAAGTTGCTAATAATGATTCCTTAAACCTACAAAAGGAGGGTGCAGGAAGTAAAATTGAAGAGAAGAAGCTAAAAAGGGTTCAGATCAAAGAACCTGCTTGTGTTAGAGCAAGTAAGATGAAGGAGTCAAGAGAAAAAGCAAGAGCAAGAGCAAGGGAAAGAACTAGTAACAAGATCTCCAACAACAGCATAAGGGGGGTGCAGGAAGTAGAATTGAAGAAAAAGTATGAAAATAGTAACAATAATAATAATTTTCAAGCTTTTCACCAATCAAGATCTTCATCACAAGATCATCAAATTGTGAGTAATAATGAAGCACAAAGAGATAATTTTAATGTTATTGAAGAATCAATTGTGATTAAGAGAAAGTTGAAGCCCTCTTTGATGATGCATCACCATCATCATCACCATCAACAAAATCATGTGATCCCTAAGGAAGCAACAAGTTTCAACAACAATGGTGATTATAATTTCTTGCCTAATTCATCTCCAAATTGGGATGCTAATAATGCTACTTCTTCCACTAATAGATCCACCTTTTGTGCAATAGCTAGCATGAATCTTTCTACAGGTATGTCAGAGTTTGTTTTATTTCATGAGAAAGAAATTCCCACTTTGCTAAACAAAGTTGAATTAATTAGCAAATGTCATAATAGAGGTTAGAGTAAAATATAATGAAATCCTTCTTTAATATTATTATATTTAAGTGTTAAAAGAAAACCAGCTTAATTTTCTTCTTTGATTTTTGTTGGTGATTCAAGATTTTTTTAACATCTGTAAAAACAATTTTTTTACAATAATAAAGAGTATAAATTTATTAAAAATTCTGACTTAGAAATAAAATATTATTTGCCTCAAATTCTATAATTTTGAGTGTTAAAGTTGGGAAGATTTGAAGACCAACTTAATTTTTGTTGGAAATTAATTTTTTCTAATAGTATTTTCTTTAGAAAAATCTATCTTGATAATAAATTATGATGGATTGTTATTCAAAGTGTAAAAGGTTTTACAAAGTCAATACATCACAATCATTTGTTTGTATTACTTTTCAAGTAGTTAAAATAAAACTTAAACATTTTAAATAAATCAGCGGTTATGATTAATTTTTTATTTATTTTTTCAAGTAGTATTTTCTTTAAAAAACTATCTTAAACTATTTTGAGTTTAAATTTCGATTTTTTTTATTATATTTATTATATTTTTTAATTTTGTAAAAGAAAAAATGGTGATGCACTGACAGTCTAAATTAGTTTTACACTGTCAACTAATAACGATCATGTATTCTGTCAAGTCAGAAAAATTTAAACTAATTATATGATATGGCAGAATGATATATTTCTATATTGGATGACAATGTAAAAAATTTTACACTGTCGATGAATTATCATTAAACCTTTAATAAATTAAATGTTAAAAGACCGTAAATATGAGACCGGCTTAATTTTTGTTGTAGTAATTTTTAGTTTTAATTTTTTTTAAATATTTTGATTATATTTAATATATTCTTTAATTTTGTATCTTAAATGTTAAAAGAAAGTAAATTGGAGACCAACTTTATTTTTTGTTGTTGTAATTTCTAGTTTAAAAATCAATTTTGTATAAACAGAATAGTGATACTCCAACTCAATTATAAAGTTAGTGTTTGCAAGAAATTCAATTCAAATTATAAAATAAATAATTCAATTATTTTTGTTCTATCTTCTTAAAAAGAGCTAACATTTTGATGATATTAATTACTGTTTTGAGTGGTAATTTTTCAGGGCTTCAAATCTTTGGAAAATCATGGGAAGAATGCACCAATCCACGTCTACATTAGTATGTTAGTTTATGATTTTTTGTATAATTTATGAACTCTCTTTAGATGAGTTTGAAGGATCTTCCTTTTATGTTTTATTCATCAGTGTAACTTTTTCTGTCCTATATATTCTCCTTAAATTCAACAATGTTTGTACCATGATGTGTTTCTCATGATAGTGATCATCCAATGGTGTGTGACATTTGACCTAAAAAGGTTGATGAGTGTAATATTAATTTATGACCAATATTTAAAAACTGTGGTTGACATTCTGTTTGATTTAATATTTTGTTAATTTTTAGAGTTTTATTGTAACAAATAGTCATATATATTTTTGTGATGTTTTGAGTCATATAGTTCTTTGCTTAAATTATTTTTAAATAATTATATATACCTTGATTTATAAATAAATAAATAAATAATTGAAAATATCTAAGATTCAATCAGTTAGGTCTTTTTGTATTACATGTTTAGGAGTTTTATGATAGTAACACTTATGGAACATGTTAGTTTGTTGCACTAATGATTAACATGAAAAAAGACATATACTAAATTTAATTTAATACCTAAATATGAAATCATAAAGCAAATGTAATAAATTGGAATCGGTTTTTGTCTTTTGCTTTCCTTTTCTTTTTGGCAAAATAATATATTAAAACGACTATGAATAAATCTCTCTAAAGGATATCAAAAAATGAGAAAACACACAAAGTAGTTAATCGATCTTACTAACCAAAAAAAATCCAAACATTAAAAATAAACAACAAACAATTTAAAGATGAAACACAAAAAACTAAAACAACATCTCAACAAGGGAACAAAGTTAGAACTCACACTACCAGAACCACCATCAATGGATCAAAGATTCTCAAGAGAGGTACCAAGGTCGTGAATCAGTCTAAAACCCAAGACTAAAACTATCGATCCACTACTAGTGAGATATATGATTTAAAGGAGTTGAAGATTGTAAATTGTGTGTTGAAACAATTAGACTAGTGGGATAAAGATCAAGAAGGAAGAAGTTTGAGGGAAGCAAATACCAAAAGGCATCATGAATATTATGTCCAACAACATTAATAGTTGTGATTATCCTATCAAAAGGAAATGATGGATATGTGCTTTCTCCATGAAACTCAATTGGAAAGCTTAGACAAGGCTGGGGTTACTACAACAAATAACTCTTTTCAATGCGAAATTTTCACCACAAAATTATAGAAAACAGAGGTATAAAATCAAGGTGCATTATTTTTTATTATTTAAAAAAATAATTTTTTTTTAGTTTTTCATAAAATTGAAGTAAAAAACAACTCAGTACAAGTTTTGATTCCTAACAATCGTAGTTTATGATTCTATTTGTTTATAAATGTAAATAAAATGTTCTAACCCTTCGATTTTCGATTTAACCAAGGCATAAAATAATAATATTTTATTATAAAAACACCCGCTGAACAAATTTTATCATAATCCTTACTAGTATGAAACCGTCCCAAACTCGCAGCATCATTCTTTGGGATGGATTGCAAGATAAAAAATCTTTAATGTTCTTCAATCTTGAACAAAACATGTTTCCTGCCATTGCAAGTGTAGAAAATCATTATTGCTTAAACAAAAAATTGAGCTTAACCGACAAAGAATGGAACTCAACCTTTAAAGAGTACTCAGTTAGTAAATTGCAAATGCAGAAAATCATTCTTGCTTCAAACGCCAAAGGCCCAAGGACATACTACTCCGGTCTGGCGAAAGTTCTGATAACACACAATGCCCATTTATCCTACCAGCTCTTTTAAGCCCAAGGTATAAATACATTTCCATAGGGTGTTCAGGTACACTCTCTAATCTTCACTTTCACAATGATTATCTTGATAAACTCTAAACTGACTTAGGCGTTGGAGAACTAACTATGCAGATACCCCTTTAATCCACCATATTTGAGATTAGTAACACCGATTCAAGATCCACAACGATTATTAACGTCAATTCAAGATTATTACCTCTAATTAGAGAAACACTGTGATTGTAACCTTCGACCCACGGTGCCACAACACCTCATCAATTAAGAAGCTTTGATTTGTTGTAGTTTCTACAATCTTCTCTATTTTCTGATTCTACAACGGAACAATAATTTTAAAATTATATAAATTACAAAATTATTCCTTAGAAAATATAATACATATTTTTAAAAATAATTTTTTAATATTTCTATTTTTAATTTAATATTAAACTATTATTTATATTTTAAAATTTTAATTTATATATTCTAATAAATAATGGGTGAATGAAAAAAATTACTTTTTTTATCTAATTTTCTTTAATAATAAATTGTTAGTATCTATTTATAATTTCTTTTATCTCTTAATTCAACTCGTTTAACCTGGTTGGGTTATCCCTCCCATTCATTTTAAAATATTAATTTATTTTAAATTAATCACTCATTGTAGGAAGAATGAAGTATAATATAATAATTTGAAAATTAACTTAATATATTCTACTAATCTATAAAACATAAATTTATCATATTTTGTCTGTTATTCAAATTAATCAAATTGTCGCTAAAATTCACCTAACTTGAGCCTAATTTTTACAACCCATTGTCATCATCATGTTTCATTTTACAGACAAAAACTGAAGTCATATTATATAGTCAAAATTCTAAACTATCTTATCACACTATGATTCCCAAATATTGAAATCTGCAATGTTTGTACAAATATCCAATCACTCGTTTCAAATATAACATTAAATAATAAATACTTCAAACCATGAAATTCCATCACTATCATAATCATTGCTAAACGTGTACTTTTGTCTTTGGGTTGCATGCACAGTACACACTTTGCTTTTGATATGGATTAATGCAATTATTTTCATTAATATATTTTTCATTAACTCAAGTGGTACCTGGAAAATCTGTATACTAAATTTTTGTTCTGTCCCTTTCATTTCTAAGAGGGGACTCCCTTCATCAATATTAAGATCGGAGAGGGGGCCATGGAGATTACATTATTTTGTTGGGATTCTCTATATTCTCTTGTGCCACATTTTTTTTTATAATTTTCTTTTTTAAAGCAAGAAATATATTAATATCGAATACAAATGTACCGTCATATTTTTACTTATAATTTAATACTTAGGTCGGTTTGTTTTAGTTTAAAAAAATAGTTTTTATTTTGTATTTTTTAAAGTAATTTTATAAAAAGGTTTTTTAAAATGTTATAAAAAATTTAACTTTGTTTATTTTTTTAATTAAAAATAATTTTGACATCATATATCATAGATATATTTTATTCAAGATCAAACATAGTTAAAATAATAATATTTTTAACAATTTGTATATCAAAAATTATTTGAAAAGTTTCAAAATTAAATAATTTTGAAAATTTTAATATTCAAATTTTTTCTATAAAATGATAAAATATTTTAAAATAACATCTTTAAAATAATTATATAAATTAAATTTCCATTTTATGAAATATATATATATATATATATATATATATATATATATATATATATATATATATATATATATATATATATATATATATATATATATATATATATATATATATATATATATATATATATATATATATATATATATAAAACAAAAATATATTATATTATAAAAATCATTTTAAAAAGAAAAATAGAAACAAACGACCTTTTATCTTGTAATTTTGTTCCTTTCTTCTATATTTTGTATATTTTATCTTGATAATAAATCTTTTTATAACAATTTTTATTATTACAATGAATATAAAGGAGATACAATATATTGAATGTATATTTTATTTTGATAATAATTTTTTTTATAACAACTTTTATCATTACAATGAATATAAAGATACTCTGGTGGATGGGGCTCGGGTGGCAAAATAGGTCATGGTCCGTCGAGTCGGTTCGCGTGTCCGTTATAAAATGGCGAGTTGGGTTAAGATTTTGGGTCCGTCGTCTATCAAAGTCTGCTCCGCTAAAGACCGCCACCCGCCAAAATCCATTCCGCTAAAATCTGTCTTCCACCAAAGTTTGCCGCACCTATTTAATTACACTTTTTAAGTATTTGAAAGAGTTTATGAAAGTAGCTTGTGATATGTACATAAGTTGATTTTAGATTATTATGAGTAATCTACTTTCTCTATCTCTATTGGTGGGCAAGTATTTTAAATTTTACCAATCAAAAATGACAAAAGTGGAATTGAAATATGAATTTAGATCATATAAAATACTAAAAGTAATTATATATATGATAAAAGCATTATTTCACTTAAAGTTGATGTTTTAGACTAGTAAAATTTATGTTTTTTAACTGTTGGTTTGATGTTTTTATATTGAAATGTAAAAAATGAGTCTTTTAATCAATTTTAAAAAAATGGAAAAAATAAAGAAGGAAGGCGGGCAAGCCCGCCGCCCGTCAACCCGCCACATTGGCGGGGCAGACTTGTATGCCCATTTCAGCTTGGCGGGCATGTTCGTCCCGCTCTTTTTTTGGCGGGACGGGCGACCTGTTTTACCACCCCTAAATGAGACATATCAAGTGAGAGTGATTTTTAAATGAGAGATGAAAGTAATAAACAACAACCATTAGATCATGTTATCAATAGAGAGAGACAGAGAGAGAGAGAGATTAATAGTGACATTAATGAATAATTTCTCTCTCTTGATAACCTGATCTAATGGTTGTTGTTTATTCCTCTCATCTCTCGTTTAAAAATCACTCTCACTTGATATGCCCCTCTAGTGGATACCCACAAAAATATTAACATTGGATATGATAATTATTCGCAAAAGTAAATACGAATATGAATTTGAATAATTATCCATTAAAATATACGAGTATGAACCCGAATAATTATATATTAATTTATATTATTATATAAAAATAAATGTTTATCAATTTCAAAAATAAATCAATGTTAAAACATTAAAAATTTAATCTCATTATTCCTTTATTTAATAATTCAATGTAATGTTTTTGAAAACCTTTTAATATTCTTAAAAACTTAAAATGATATGATATTTTATATTTGATAGATTAATTTATTGTGAAATTTTATAGATAAAAAATATATGTTAAAAATCAAACATATCACCAATTTTCTATGAAAAAATGTGAGAGACAAGAATTGTTTGAATTTAAAATATGGAGAATGATTTCGTGAATCAAACTTTATTTTTATTAGAAATACGGTTAACGAATACATGTATGGGTACTTACATATCCATAGGACACGAGGACGAGTGTTAATACTAGTACTCAAGCGGATATGAGCTCGAGTATGAGGATTTTTTCCTTCTGTGAGTATGAGAATGAGTACTATAGTACTTTATTCATACTCTGCCTATTGTCATCTATATACTCGTACTTGCTATAATATATCTTCAATCAAATACATCATAAACATGTAGATTTATTCTTCAATTAAGAAAATTAAACACTTATACTTTTTTTTAGTGATCTAAACAATTGTTTTAATGATACTCTTAAACAAACCGAAATTGTGTAAAGTAAAAGTTAAATTAAAATTTATTAATTATTTATATTTATGTATTAATCCAAATACTTGAGGATGTTCCTTTTAGGGAACTTTCTCCTACCTTTTGGAAATTCTTTTCTCTAATTAAGATATCAAAGACGTTGTTTGGGGCTGTGAGATGTCATAAAGCCCCGACATAGGCGGTTAAAACTTCTTCTTCATCAAGAAATGTTAGGATGTTAGAATTTTATGAAGCTAGACATTATTATGTTTGTTAAGGATTTCCACATAACTCCTAAACTTAACAAATTTATAAATCATTCTTTCCTCACTCTTATTCCTAAAAACAATAACCCTTAAGATCTTGGGGAGTTCAGGTTTATCTACCTAGTGGGATGCCTCTAAGAGATTATCTCTAAAATTATTGCTTCAACAATTAAAAGAGTTCTTGGTTGTCATATCTCCCCCTTCCAGTCCGCTTTCGTCCCACGTAGACACATGTTGTATGAAGTTCTAGCTGCCAATGAGATCATGGACCTCGTTACTAGAACTAAGAAGAGTTGTTTGATGTTCAAGATTGACTTCGAGAAGGCATACGACAGAGTTAGTTGGTTTTCTAAAGATTCATTATGAAGAAAATGAGATTCAGGAGTCTTTGGATATAGTGGATGGAAGCAAATGTCTTCACCAGTCACATGTCAATCTGAGTGAATGGTACTCTTACATTTGATTTTATGATTGAAAGAGGGTTACGACGGGTGGACCCTCTGAATCCTTTTTTGTTTGTTTTGGTCACTAAAGGGCTCGCGGGTCTGATTAGGAAGGCAGTGGAAATAAACGGTTTTTCCTGGATTTAGGTCCTTGACAGGTCTTCAATTGAAGTTTTACAGTACGGAGACAACACTCTCCTAATTGGTGAAGGTAGTTGGAAGAATGTATGGAGTATTAAAGCTATTTTAAGGGGTTTTGAAATATTTTATGGATTGGGGATCAACTATCACAAGAGAAAATTATATGGGCTGAACTTAAGTCCTCATTTTATTTTGCCAGCTTCAAATTTCCTCGTGTGCAAGATTGAAGGGAATTTTCTTAACTTTGTAGGTATCCTAACTGGGTCTAATCCTAGAAGAATTGGAATGTGGAAGCCTCTTTTGGAGAAAATCAAGACAAGACTCTCTAGTTGAAAGGCCAACTTATTAACTTAAGGAAGGAAGCTCACTGTCATCATTTTGGTTTTAAGTAATCTGCCAATATTTTTTCTTTCTTTCTTTAAAGCACCTGTGAAGGCGTGGAAAGATATTGGAAGGATTCAAAAGGACGGTTTTTAGGGTAGTCCAATAGACAAAAGGAAAACTCATTGGGTGAGTTGAAATCAGATATGCCAGGATAAGAGAAAT
This sequence comes from Lathyrus aphaca, assembly GCA_963966055.1. Taxonomy (NCBI): domain Eukaryota; kingdom Viridiplantae; phylum Streptophyta; class Magnoliopsida; order Fabales; family Fabaceae; genus Lathyrus; species Lathyrus aphaca. Next base: position 458,570,225 of record OZ014519.1, read on the forward strand.
AGGGGTTTAGGCGTTAGAGGTATCAAAGACTTCAATTTGGCCCATTTGAGCTAATGAAAGTGGATATTCCTAACTGATAGCTATATGGGTAAACATTTTGAGAGCAAGATATGGCAACTTAGAACACTTCATCATGTCTAGAGATATTTGTAGTTTTAAGGGTCCAATTTCCACTTGGTGGAGGGACCTTACTATCTTCAAAAGAAGTGTTGGAAAACTTCCTTTCAATTTTGAAAATAAAATCAAGTTTAGCATTGGGGAATGGACCGTAATTCCTTTTTGGTTTGCTGTCTGATGCGGGTTTCAACCTCTGAATTCTCTTTTTCCTGGTCTCTTAGGAGGAAGTAGGCTTAAAAACGAATTTGTTTGTAACATGGGTTTCTGGGTGGATGATTCGTGGTGCTGCAGATATTTGGGAATTTTGGTTGAGGATCGGGGAAGCTATCTCGAGAGATTTTTAGAGTTATGCCTTTGTTGGAACAATATAATTTATCTAAGGGTAAAGAAGATTAAGTGGTATGGTTAAAGGAGGATGCAAAAGTTTTCACCGTGAGGTTCTACAACTCTTTTATTGTTGACGACAGTAGTATTGTGAACTCAGTCCATGTGCTAGACAAAGACTTTGGCTTCCCGTGGCCACATGTTCCAATAAAGATCAAAGTTTTTGGTTGGAGAACTCTTTTAAACAGGTTGGCCAGCAAAGATCAACTCAAAAGAAGAGAGATCATAAGTTCTATCCATGATCTCCCTTGTATTTTCTGCTTTCTCATTGAGGAAAATTTACAACATCTCTTCTTTGATTACGGAGTAGCAGTCCAAGTCAGACGACTATAAATAGGTGGATTAGTTCCAAAATATCGAAAGTGGGATATTTAGTTAGTCTCTCTTTACTTAGCTATAACAATTTTGGTAAAAAAAAAAAAGAATAGAGAAGGTATCATACTTTGGGTTGCTTCCTTTGGAAGCAAAGAAACAAAATTCTCTTCAATGGCTAGCTATGTAATGTTAGTAATGTTGTTTGGTCTTTTAAGTATTATAGTTGGAGATGGTCTTTACTATGAGATATGTCAAACTCCAACTTTAATTTCTATGATTTTTGTTCTTCTCATTTGATCTGCATGTCATAATTTAGTTGGTTTTGCATCTCTTCTTGTATTTTTGGGTTTAAGTACCCGTTGTGCTCATTTATTGGTATCACTTGCTTATAAAAAAATCCAAGTGTCGGGATATTACTCATACATGATAACTTTTTTTATTTGCATATTTTATACTCTCTTTAGTAAATTTTGTCTTAAATTTTTTTTGTAGTATTAGATTTATTGACCTTCAACGGGTGATAAATAGGTGTAATGTGTGTTATACATAGGGTTTAAAATTTTGCTACGTCTAAACAATACTTCTTTATACATATATCACAACTAAGCTCGTAAATAAAATAACATTTACCAATAATCGATGTAGGAATAGCCACATCTCTACCAACACACTTAAAACTTTATACTAAATAATAAACGTGAACCCACAAGTAATAACAAACACATGACAACCTAAATCAATCTCGCTCGGGCATAAAGTACACCCTACCCCCATTATAATCGATTAAATTACTATACCTAAGAAGATTCCCTCTAGAATGGATCCTATCATGCAACATATTCAAGGAGAAAGCAACCAGTTTCGAAGGAGCTCAACTTCAGCACCTAAATCACCCAATCAAACCTACATTCATCCTCCCCGGTAGAAAGATTAGAGAGAAACATGTAGGTAAACCTCACTAAGTAGCCTCCCTCTACACCATTATTTCCCAAACTAACAGACTACATCGTCATTTAAAATATCAAACCTACGCACCATCAACCCAATAACCCATACTCCAACCAGGTGAAATATTAGAGAGAAACATATATATATATATATATATATATATATATATATATATATATATATATATATATATATATATATATATATATATATATATATATATATATATATATATATATATATATATATATATATATATATATATATACATCACCAAGTAGCCTCTTTCATCACCATTCTTCCAAACACACATTCTCCAAGGTCGTTTTAACCATACGAACCAATAAAAACACCTAACTACCAATCAAATCTTCCTCCCAAACCAAAAGACTATGTCATCATTTAATATCTCAAACTCATGTATCATTAAACCAATACCTCATATATCTAACCGACTGAAACTGCTGCTCTGAAACAAGAAACAACCTCCTAAAATTTGCATAAAGTAGAGAGTGATCCTTCAAGACATCCTACTAAAAACGAGTTCTCTTACCATTTCGAATCACCTTACTAATACATTTAGTAAACAAATATGATCTCTCATCTACCTTAGAGCCAAGAATAGAGACATATTTCCACCATATGGATGCACCCTTAAGGCCTTTAAGTCAAACACCAAGTGGTGACAAAACGACGAGAGAGGTATTCCTTTTAAAAATAATATTAAACCAATCTAAAGGGCATATCTCGAGAACAATCAACTACCACTTACCATGATAGGAAAGGCCAAATTGTCTCAAATCTTACAACCATAGACTACCTAACACTTTAGACTTATAAACATCCTCCCATTTAACCAAATGCACCTCCACCCCAAATAAAATATATTTGGAAATCAACAATGTTCCATCAGATATAGATATACATATTCATGAAGTAAAGAAAAAAATAGAGATATCATTCATGAGTGCATTAAGAAGATCAACCCTCTCACTCAATATAATAAACATATTCTTTCATAAAGCAAGTCTCTAAGAAATGAGCTTCACCAAAGGCTCCCAAGTTTCTTCCGTTTTCGAGTTGGCATCCATCAGAAGGCCTAAGTACTTAAATGGGAAAGAACCAACTTTCCAATTAAGAAAGTTCCCAGAAAAATCAAGAAAATACCCTTCCACATTCATGCTAAACAAACACTACTTAGAAAATTCTACTTTTAACCCCCGAAGCTAGCTCAAAGCTTATATGAATAGAATTAACAACCCAAATATTTTCAACTAAAATATCCTTAAAAATAAATGTGTCATCTACATACTAAAGATGTGACACCACAAGCCTATTTTCCCCCACTTTGAAGCTAAAGAATGCCCCAAACCACACCAACCTTCTCAAAGTAGCATTATAGACCCTCCATGACCAAAAGAAGAAGAAAAAACTGCGAAAGGACCACCTTGCATTCATCCCATACTGAATATTGATCTCCTTTTTTAGATACACATAAGCTATGACCAAACACCCATCCTAGAAGTCACAAACTGTTAATACTCTCTATTACCCATGAAACCAAATCTCCTCAACATATTGATATCATCTTTCAAACACCCATTAACCATAACCAACTCATTAAATCACATGCCTTCTCAAAATCCACTTTGAAGAAAAGACTGTAACACGCTATGCTCTTAGAGAAAGCAATAATTCATTCAACACAATAACCACATCCATAAACTACCTATGCTTAAGGAAAGTCGATTAAGACATGAAGACAAGTTTATCTATTACAATGACTAATATAGTTGCCAACCATTTAGCCATAAACTTGTAGAGAGATCCAATGAGATTCCCCTGGAGCCAAAGGAAAATCCATTTTAAGGATAAAAGTCACAAACATTACTGCAAAAAGTAAATTTTGTACCGAAATATCCACCGTGGTAAAATCTATTTAATCATGCACATTTCTTTTATATTCATTTTAAGTCACTTTTAACGATGGTTAAAATTTCCAACTGTGGTGAAAAGTAGTGTTTGACCATGGGTTTGAATCTCACTATCAACCATGTTTCTTTTTATTTATTCTTAAACCACTTTTTACCACGGTTGGAATTTCCAACCATGGTGAAAAATGGTGCATGGTCATGGGTTCGAATCCCAACACCAGCAATTTTGTTTATTTATTTATTTTTAAGCCACTTTTCACCACCCTTGAAATTTCAACTGTGGTAAAACGTAACATCTTCTTATTTTTTTAATTAAAAATCAATTTCATTCGCAAGATATATAATGCCCCATGTTCATTCACTTTTTTCCTAGACAAATTTTATCTTCTACCTCTAAACTTCATCTTCCATTTATAGACATTTATTTCCCCACTAAACCAA